>JAQGAH010000213.1:0-59969 GCA_034696885.1 Lepidocyrtus paradoxus | reverse complement strand
CTTAATGTCGCAAAGATCTAGAAAAAATCAACGGTTCAGTTAATGAAATACTTCTTTCCGATCAAATAAACCGTTTGTTATATTTTTAAGTCTCATAGTTGGTGGATTTTCATCAGCACACCAAATGATTAAAATCAAAATAGTGCATAAGGAGCGATATTTGTAATCATTGACAATAATAGAAATAGCGGATATTAATCCATTACCATTACCTGTATAATGCTCAAGAGCACGTTGGACCAACCCAGCCTTTTCACACATTTTGGCAACATGTGATCTATTATAGTGTGTGAACGTTTGGTTTCCCAAGATGTCATCCGCCAATTGCGGTGCTGCAGCTAAATTCATTCCTAGAAGGAGAGTCTGAAGTCCTCCATCAGCTGGTCGATTGTTCTTTAACGCGTCAAGCAAAAATGTCGTACATTGTTCTACCATATTTTGCTCCATGAATACATCCACGATCTGTTGGGTAAAAATATAATTGAATGATTTGAACATTTACAATACAAATACAACACTTTTTTGAAGCTTAAACTTTCTTAACTTAACTTCCTACGAAATCATTGGTATATATATATATAAATACTTTTTTACTCACTTGATTAATATCAACTAAAGGCTCATCATCTTGAACCAACATCTGAGCAAATTGTACCCACTGGTCAGGATTAGTGCGCACAAGCTGTCGTAACAAGAAGATGTAGTCGGGAGTGTAGCCCACCTTTTTCGCGTACAACACTATCTTGTTCAATTGCCCAGTTTCTGCAAAACATTGGATGACCTATAACAAATAAAAACAAACTCATTTTAGTCGTCAATCATTCTTCATCACAACTAGCAAATCATATTCAACCCTATTCTCATACTGTTAAATATATCGTCAAAGAATCAGTGTGAACAGCCTTGAAATAATAATCATGGAAATCTTGTGATATAATTAACCAAAGTAATTAAATGCACCTTATTTGGAAGATTGGCTCTTAAATACACAGACAAAGCCAGGGTGGGATCCACCTGTTTCACCAAATCGCCCAATTCTTCACAGTATTCCAATTTGTCCTCCTTCAACCATTTCTCCATCAACTGTTTTTTCCCTTGTTGGAGAATGGGACGTGATAGTTTCAATGATTCATATTTGTTTAGTTGTCCCTAAATTTTCAAATAGCAAAAGCATTTTTTAAATTCTTATTATCAGAGAACAGTTCCGGTCGTATATTAAAATGCATTAGCAACTTACCTTGTTTAGTAAAACACCAAAATACTGAAGAAGGGGAGAGGCTTGACCAGGCTGCGTAGCAACTTGCTGGAACCGCTGGATGGTTTGAGGAGTTCGTAAAATTCCTTTCGGAGCTTGGGCCGCAACCTTGGCAGCTTTCTTGTACTGTGCATTTTGAAATAGGGTGTTAAACTTTCGAATGAATAGCTCGTCCGCTCCGCTTAAGTTATTCCGATAGGCTACACGAAGTGCTAGATCTTGATTGGATAGACTATTGGCAATGTGTGACACAATAGTTTCTTCGTCAATTGTTACAGAAAGAACCTGCAAGGATAGCAATATTGGCAATCAGCAACGTCCATTTGCTTCAACTAAATACGAATGTTGTTGATTAAAAATTATTTTCGATTTTTCCAATCCTACCTGACCCTTCTTGTTAACACCAATAATGCCACCAGTTGCTTGATGAGGGGCGGTAACAAAAATAGTATCGGAACTGACTCGGTTCATGTATATAAATTGCCCACTCTCTAGGTCGTAGAGATGAATGTACCCGTACTTGGTGATCAAATAAATAATGCCGTACTTGGCACTTGCCTATAAATCAGACGTAATATTTATCATAAACCCAGATTCGAATCTTCATAAATGATAACTAGTGTAGCAACCGAAATTACATTTAAATCAAATCAGGGATCATGGCTTACCTGTATCCCCACGGGGAAATCAGTTTGAGCTTCTGGTGGGAAGAATACATCCATTTCTTTCTTGGGAAACGGTTGATTTCCAGTAGGCACTCCCCCAACCTCAACTATATGGAGCTGAATTTAAAACAAATGCGTACAATTAACAAGCTAAACAGATTTATGTAATATAATTATTGAATGCATGTATTGTCTATTTTAAAACTTACCTGTACCTTTACACCCTCTACATCACGAACAGCACAGCAAAGAAGATTGGAAGGTTCTGGGTTGCCTTCCATCTTAATTTGGGCAAATGTTCCTGCATGTCCCTCAATTACCTGACTCGTTTTCGGTTCTACGGAGTACAGTTGCATAGCTCCTACTACACGATCTTGCTAAAAATGACAAAAGTACAGTTGTAAACAACATTTGGAATTTGTCACTCTTGAAAGTGAAACAGAACAGAAACTTTATTTAAAAGCAAATATTTAAGGCTACTCTATTTTTAAGTTGCTAATTTCGCTCTACCTGTGCAGAAGAAGCAACGAGAAGAAGCCAATTTTGTTTCGGATCAGTTGTGTAGTTAATAATTTGTGTCCCTGAAAGACTGGAATGTCTGTCAAACATCTTCTGTGGGCTTGAATCCCCCTCCATACTCCAATGAAAAACCGCACCATCCGTAACCAGCCCGACAGTATTCAGGGAAATCCATTTCCAAAATATGACCTCCTCAGCTAAAGATTGGGACTTCATTTTGCTCTTCATCTCCATGTTCCAAATCTGGAGCGTCCTCCCTGCCTTCAATGCCATCACCTTACCTGCCGGGTTCATGATTGCGGAGTCAGCAGTGATCGGCCGTCGGATAGGGCTATTTGGGTCACCCATATCAATAATGACAAGCTGAGCGGACTCCCCAACCTTCTCCCGGACGCATATAAATTTGTCCGATTCCATCGTCAAGTTGTTGAAGCTGATACTAGATTGATTGATACCGATACTGGTGAGCTGTAATCAAATTAACAATTAAAAACTACTAATAAAGCCTGCACGCAAAACACCAGAAACAATCAACAATTAATTAAAAGGGCGTATCATTTTAACTGTCCCCCACACAAACCAAGCTTACCTGTAAATGCTCCTGGACTCGGATAGGAATGATGTTGGACGTCATCTTGACCCCTGAGTCGGAGTCCCGACTCGCAAAACGCTTCTCAAAAGCTCAAAAGTAATAGTTCAACTTCCACAAAAACTCAATCGAAACTAAAGTTCCAGATTGCAAAACAAAACTTTTGTGACCGGCAACCTTTTTACACTCGTACTTAGTCACTATCAGAGTCAAAACTAATGATTTAAAAAAAAACGGGCTCAAAAGATTTGAGACTGTTGATCGGACTGAGTCAGTAACAAAAGTGAAAAACTTACTCGCTCACCTCCACTTCTCAAATGAACGATTTTTACCCCCGACCGTGCCTCGTTGCAGTACAGGAAGATAGGAGTCAACAGTAGCTAGCTACTGTACTTACTCCACGCCTGAGCATCTTTTGCTTTTTCCGCTTGCTTCTTTCATTTCCCACTACTCTATGATTCCATTCGACGCCAATATGTTGGAATGTTGGATGTGCGGCGTACACATATTCAAAGCTAACGCGTGAAAGACAGCATACCCCTCACAACCAAATGAAACCATTCCATTGGGGGATAGGGAATGATTCCTCCCTTATTATTTTATCCTCTTGTTTATAACATGAGCGCAGCGGCTTGGAGATTAGAAGGAAGTGATTTATGGAAACATGGGAGGGATAAGGATGTGCCATGAGATGAGATGCATTGCGTACTTATCTTTCTTATCTTTACGCAACGCTGGAGGGCATACTGTCTAATTATCACCATTTAGAGTGCTCCCCGGGGTTTTAATAATTTAATAGGTCAAGGGTTAATCAGATCGGTTTCGGTTCGGATTATTTATCAGTCGTAGTTTATCATGGAGGCAGTTGTCGCCAATGTGGACGATGTGAAGTTTGACATAGAAGTTCAAATAGAACACAGCAGTTGGGCGCACAGCCGTTACCCTTTGTGGGGATGGACAGTAAGTATGATTTTAACCTTTTTTCGTTTTTTAATGAAGTATGTGTTTAAGTAAATACACTTTTTAATTCAGGTGGATAATAATAAGATTTTAATTTATCGATCATGGCTGAGGGGGTGGACTAGTATAATCTGGAGTGATTTATAATTTTTCAGAGTCAACCTCAGCGTGAGTTTTTCATCGAGGGCTCGTGTGCAAAGGGATCCAAGTGTCCCTTCAGACATGTGAGAGGGGACAAATCAGAGGTTTGCAGGTACTGGCTCCGTGGCTTGTGTAGAAAGGGTGACCAGTGCGAATTCCTGCATAAATATGACATGACGAGGATGCCGGAATGCTATTTTTATACGAGATTTAGTAAGTGACTAAAAGTTATTGACCTTTGACCAAAGTTAGTTTTTAGATGATTGAATAGTGATAGTGATGATGATGATGATTTAATTGTGTCAGTATTTGATTGCGCTCGCTGTAGATGCTTGTAATAGTAAAGAATGCCCGTTTATCCACATTGACCGACCTTCAGCAGGAGGACCCTGTCCTTGGTATGAGAGAGGCTTTTGCAGACAAGGTCCACATTGCAGATATAAACACATAAGGAAAGTATTATGTGTGAACTATCTAGCGGGCTTTTGCCCTGAAGGACCCGAATGTAAATTCGTCCAGTTAGTGAAATAAATAAATAAAATTCAGTTTAGCATGTATTAAATGGTACGTTTGCTTTATTAATACTGAAATATATATTTTTTTTTAAATTTCAGTGTCAAATATACGATGAGACTGAAAAGGCCCGAAGGGCCACAATTATATGCCACGCTTGTGGCGAGGCCGGTCATAAATCATATCAATGTCCAAAGAATCCAAAACTAGTAGCAGAAAATCCGTGGTACACGAGTAGAGCTGGGACTTGAGACCCGTTTCAGCGGGTAGCCCGTGCCCGGCTCGGGCCCGGCCGGGCTCGGGCCTTTTGACCAATTCAAAAGTAACGGGCTTTTACCGGGCCGGGCTTTTGAATATTCCAAAAAGTCCCAGCTCTAGTACACGAGCATTAGTAAATCATCATGTCCAGTAGTTTATGATTCAGTTGTGACAGGAGATCTTCCAAATATTAGTATTGCGAGGGTCGAAAGAAATCCTCTATTTCCACCAATTCATTCGCAGCAGCAACCTCCACAGTCAAATCAGTATCCAATGCAGCTGCAACAATATCATCATCCACATCCCAAATATCTGCATAATCCTCATCAACAGCCGCATCATGATGGAATTGGGGGTCACCCCCATGGACGTCGTGAAAGGAGAAACCAACCGTACAGGTTCCAGCTAAGACATAGAGACCGTCATCTGAACAGAGGTGAAGGACCTAGAAGGGTGTTGGAGGATGTGGTTTGTTACAAGGTATGTAAATGCTTTTAGATTGATTGCTTTGACTAATAGTGGATGAATTTGGTTTGATGTGGAACTTATTAACTTAACTTATCATCCTTTTATTGCAGTGTGGGTACAAAGGACATTACGCAAATAAGTGCGACAAAGGTCATCTCGCGTGTCTCAGTGATAAAGCGCATAGGGCATTAGATATCACAAGACCTTAAAGGTAAGCGGTGGTACTCATTCAAAGTTGTTTTTTTGGGGGGGAAAGGTTTGAGGAACCTATTACGCGATTTGCAATTATCTGCAACATTCTTGTCACTCTTACTCGTCACTCATTGACAGAAAATCCATCTTCATAGTCTATTTCACAACTTATCTGATACTTGTAAATGTTCCTTGTAATAAGTGGCATATTAAAATAAAAAATATCCTACCTGAGAATTTAAGACTATTAAGACTACTTTGTTTTATGCAACTAACAATTGATGTAAAGACGAACGTACTACCTTAAAAATCGAAGATTGTATGAATAAATGGCACCAAAAAACCGTACACCTAACAAAACCATGTAATAGGGCGCAAATTCATGAGCTCAACTCTTTTAAAACCATCGATTACTTAATTAATCCTGTATATGACAACTTTGACTCAACGCATCTTGTTTTAGCAAAAGTAGATATGTAGAAATTAAGCCACAATTCATCATCATTGACTCATGATAGTGTGAGCAGTGTAAACTGTACGAATCTGGCCGCATCCAAAAACCAAATCGCTATTACTGAAAGTGTAAAGACTACAACGGAGTCATGACGTCAATCATCTTGCAGTAGTGATGGTGAATCATAGTATTGACGTCATAAAATTTTCATTATGGGTGAAGCATGGGCCCCATTTGAATGTAGACTGCTCCAATTTTAGCATAGAATGATACTGATGAATGTAAAACTAATTTAGATTGTGTAGGAAACAAACTTAAGTTATCCGCGATATGATGACGCTGGGTCACCCTATAATTTACGAATACCTTTCATATACTTTTGAGAACCATGCTTCATTCTTATAAATCTTTAAATGCAATTCCAAAGTCAAGAATTGTTGTCTAACACGGCCGCTTCTATACCGTCTTCACTGAATTTATACGTATTTCTCCAGCAACGTAGCATTCAAGACATTACCATTTCAGTAAAGGGTAATTATACGGCTGATATGACGATAATGAGCCTTTACTTCACATACATCGAGTATCTCTACACATTGAAAGCAATAACTAATTGAGCAATTGAGCAGCAACAAGGAGTATTGCTAGCATGTAAATTTATTTACATTTTTTGCATGACTAATTGATATTTATACTTGTATATGGAGACAATAGCGGAAAATTTGCACTCCATTGATGAAATGAGAAGCTAGCTGACACCATATTATTCATACATCAATTACAACTTTAATTTTGTGTGTATATCGTCACCGCCACAAGATATTTAACTCTGGCCTCTGCTGTGGTTAGCTTGTTTCATTGTGACATGTCCATTTATATGACAAGTTGCAAATTTCTCAAGAACCACGTATATTACATGAATCAAAGTCATATATTATTGAAAGTTTGAATTGTTACACATCAATTTTTTTCATGATGTGACGATGATGCCATGCTAGCACATGGCTACGACTTTCCTTTTGTGGGCATGGAAAATTATTTCAGAGATTTTATGTCCTGTCGGGTCAGACAATAGAGAGTTTTGGTCTGGTCTTGATAATGCTCACAGATACTGATTGTTACCAGTGTGTTCAATGTATTGCTCGTGGCTGTTACTGGCGATGGTGGGCTTGGCAGTGGCAGGTAGGCTAGAATCATGATGATCAGATCAAGATCCTGTATGGTAGCAATTTCGTAGTTTCGCGAGTGCAAGGAACTTTTCATACAAGTAAATAAATGCAGATAAAATATTCAGTAATAATATTACTATCCCAACCGGCGATCGCACACAATCAGACGAAAGGGCTGTCAGCAAATTTGATCCGGTGCTCATGCGACCAGCAAATGGAGTGGAAGGAACGTAATAATGAGGGATTTAAAATAGAACATATTATTATTACACCTACACAAATAGGTTAATCGTTAATCATGATGCTGTTCATCATCTCATCTCATAGTCGATAGGATCGTCATTCCACTTGGAATGGACTGTAAAGGTCAGTGACAATTAAGAGTGAGACAGCTCAGCTCTTTAAAGTTTTGTGTTTGTGAACAAATGTCGAGGCTGTTTTTGAGAGTGACGGTGGATTGAATCAGATCAAATATTTGCGTTAGCTTGTTTGTGGAGATGACTACAATTGGGACAGTGGCATTTTTTGTATAAAATCATGATCATGATGGCCATTATTATATACTCTTCGTGTGAAATAGAAATCCCGTGCAGTTTTAGTTTTCATTCTCTTTTCTTATCTGCCGGAAGATAACAACTAACTTGTATTTATTTATTTAAATGTATTTAAAGTTCAGTTCTCAAAATAATAATCATTCCAATTAGTTTCAATGTTTCATCGAGGCAGAGGCAGTTTCATTCTTTCTAATACATATGCTAACATGATGGAAAAGAAAAATTCAAAACACCTATGCCAAAGCTTTTGCTGAGAAGTGCACCAGCGCTTTCCCAAGTAAGTTAATTTATGTCGTTTTTTTATGTTTTTCATCATCTTCATGAAATTTTACGATATGGAATGCAATGAAAAGAGCCATATAGACTGTTTTTACTGTTGTATTGTTATTATTACACGTTTGCTATAAAAACACACGAGCGAGCATTTCACCTTAGGTTTCAGAATGGAGAGCCATAATATGGGTAAATAGTTTTCATTTCCATTGTATTGGGGAAAAATATGGATTCAGCGTTGTTGCTGATGCAGTGCGTGGAGAAACGTCATAAAAAATTATTGCTTCTCCCATTAACGATTTTGGCATGTTTTTAAATGATCATCATGATATTATGATGATGATGTGGTGAGGAGAGAAGAGAGGATCGATGGGTTTGATGATGTGTACAGGAGCAGTTAGATAAATAAAAAGAGTAAATAGAAAAGAAAACGTGCGAGCATCACCCTTCCCCCATATTAATACGCTAAATCCATTATAGATAATATTATTTT
Organism: Lepidocyrtus paradoxus; assembly: GCA_034696885.1. Classification (NCBI taxonomy): domain Eukaryota; kingdom Metazoa; phylum Arthropoda; class Collembola; order Entomobryomorpha; family Entomobryidae; genus Lepidocyrtus; species Lepidocyrtus paradoxus. Next base: position 51,466 of record JAQGAH010000213.1, on the reverse strand, counting down.
CAGGAGTAAAAATGCAGTGACAGAAGGACGGGGAGAGATTAGGAACTCTCTCTCCATACTCATATTCATTATTACTAAACTTTACTACCAATCAATTTTCGTCATGTTTGTAAAAACGGTAGGTAACATGATTCCGTTTTAGTCATATTTATCCCTTTTCTTCCAAAACGCAAACTTGGTGAAACTAATTGAATTGGTGTGGGAAAGAGATGAGAGGGATTTGGCTCCCGTGTATTCTAGAAGTAGATGTGTATATGGTTGATGATGAGCCTTTCCTTGCATTCAAACGACATCTAATGCATAATACATTAATGGTAGTTGTATATATTTACAAGTCTAGCAGTTTACGAGATGAGATATGGATGAGTGTTGTTGGTGGATGTATTTACTGTCATAATATTTTGCTCCATTCCCTTCTTCAATTACAATGAGGAAGTTCTGCGGGGGCTCCAGGAATGGTACGCAGCCAAAGTACTAATAATTAGTAATTAACAAATCAACCTTGCCATTTAGTAGTCATCCAGCAGTCAAAAGGGTTGGCTTTGGGTAGGATTATCTGGTCCAAAAGCTTTGTATTTTCCAACAATAAAATAATACATTAGCCTATTTCCAAAAGAAAGGCGTGTGAATTGAAGTATTTAGGGGCAATTTGATATTGCTGTGGTGAACTATTCTAATTATATAATATGGAAGGATTGGAACGAATGGTTTAAAATCGTTGTTTATCCAACCATTTTTCATTAGTCGAAGTAGGTGAGGAGAGGAGAGCACATGGACAGAGGAGTAAAACTGTGCGCAACGCGAGTATTTAGAAATTCGAGTTAACTCATTCCAAAAACAAATCCCTTTGTCACAGCACATGACATAGCCATCAGTAGCAGCAAGGCCATATGAAAAATCCGCTTGGATGGATATGGCTTCTGTTCAAGAAAAGTGAGTTAGATATAGACACTGCAACAGTACTAAATAGAAATAGACTAAACTAGCAAAGGATAAAGTGACTCAAACATTATTAACAAGACGGATGGGATTAATATTTACTGATTTCATTATCAGTCATCATCCCCATTTACTTTCCGTTAGCTATATGTATGTACTATTTTTGTGACGAGTGACCATAAGACGAGTTTCTTAGGACGAAAAGAAGTGAATCATTTTGTTCCTCTGCCGTCATCAGCTAGATCGTCGTGTTCATCATCGCGTTATAAAATCGCGTTTGCCAAGTAAATGCGGTCTGTCTACTCCTCGCATGTCCAATCGTACTTACTCCAACACCAACACCATTACTCCTCTTCATCTCGAGAATATTATATACTCTCTACTAAATTATAAGAAGCCACAGTCGACAACGACAACTCGCCCAATTGCAATCAGCCAGAGCGATCTTGTGCCAAGGCGAAGGCAATTTCCAAAGTCAGAGAAATCCAATCTCCTTTATAATGTCTTCATCGCATTGCCCATTTAGAGAGTAAGTCCGAGAGAGAAGCTTAGAAGATTTCCACCTTGATGGAGAAGATGATGCATCAAACAACATGCGGGCTACTATAGCGAAGCGTTGTCATTCTCATCATCAACACACTTTTAGTATTACGGTAAGAAGAAGAATTGAAACCGTCAAATTGAAATATGTATGTCGTATTATTTCCTTAATATATGCAGTAGTTTATAAATTGCTTGCTAAGCTAAAACTACATGTTCGCAACTCGCAACAGAGATGCGGGAAGACTCGACATTATGGATCTCTTGTCATGTCAGATATGGTGGAAATAATTTTTCAAAATTTGCTAACCAACATGCCATGAAAAGCTCATATCCATATCAGCATAAAAAGTACATATGCCGGGTTCAGAGTCTGAACTTCAGACATAATGAGTCTTGACAATAGATTAGAATTGGATTAGTTTTTTTATGTTCCGAAACGAGAGTTTTTTTCCTTTGTTGATTGTTCACACATGTTTCATGTGTTTACTAAGCTAATACCATTGGACTCGTATTTTTTTTTATTGATTGTTCACTAGAGATTAGTCAGCATAGGATGGATACAGTTCCGTTGGAGGCACGGACAATTTAGTTTTCAAAGAAAAAAGAGCGCTCAATATTATGAACATAATTAGCCACCGATCTGCTCATCTTTATTCAATATTTACATGCTCTGGGAAAATATCCATGTTAATTTTATATGCGTGAGCAAAAACTCCGGTTGGAGCCATTTCCAAACGACAAAATATCTGGGGCACACATATTTCACCCATATGAAATGAGCAGTATTTGTTATGCTTAACGTCTGCGGTAAAAACTGAAACATTGTAACAACCGCCTAGCCTCATACGGCATAACAACAGATCTATTCATCAGAATTTATTACATATTTTTGCCATTCAACACATAGCACAGGATCGTTAGCATAGAGGAACAAGTGGGACTTTTTCCAACTATCGTTTGTTGTACCAAGTCATAGGTAATCTTTTAATTGATATATTAGATTGTAAGATGAAGAGTAATATGGATTCATTTCTTGCATTAAAAGAGAAGGTCTTGTTTTCCACATGACCATTGGTCATTCATTATTGTACGATTGATTGGTGTGAAATGATCTCAGTTGTCAAACAGGAAGCCTGAAATATAATATTAAAAATTGAATATTACCATTAAGATTTAAAGTACTTTACCCGTCAAGGGTTCTTATTGGGGCATCCGTAGACAACTGGGACCCAAGTAATACAAGATGATAAAAAATATATATGCTGGCAAGTCAGATTTGACGTCCATGCCGTTAGCTACGGACGAAGTCGAAAGCTATTGCAAGCAAATATACAACTAATAAGCTTCCATGTTCTGCAGCGCTCGTCTGCTCCTCATTAACTTTTCTGGATAGAAAGTAGCCCAAATTAACTAAAGTCCCAACCATCCTTCAGCATTACATTCACATTCTGCTAAATTCTATGAAGGAATACCCGAACCGGGGAAACAATGTCAAGTCATTCAGCATAGGCACAAAATACCTTTGCGCATAAGATGGTTTTCAAGCATTCATTGCAATAATAAGTGTCACTTGGCATTATGGAGTTGATCGTTTTTTGAACGATTCATTTGAGACAAAATACAGTCTTCTCGGTATTCTTTAATGAGATGCAGGCAACTCAGTTGCAATTTCATTGTTTTCCTAAAGAAAACGGACTTCTGCTATGGTAAACATATTTAGAATCTTTTCAGCACCCATTCAGACTCGACAACATATTTATGTCATTTCAACATGACATGGAAATATTTTCATGGTAGTAAAAACCAAATGCATGTGCTATGTATTTGCAATTTGCAACAATCCATGATATAAAGGAAAAACAGTTCATCTATAATTGCTCTTGGCAAAAGAGTATGATCATTGCTCTATTAAATTGTTTGACAATGATGGCAATTCCTGATAAGCCATTTTTGTTCATGAATGAACAATGACGATAATGATATCATATTTAGATAAAGCCAACAGTTGACTTTTTTCATGTTATATGTTTCAATGTTTCTCTTGTCGGACTACATACAACATAAATAAACAGTGGAGAGGCAATGTCTGATTAAAAAAGCCCACCGTAGCACCGCGCACCCCATATGAAACCTCATGTCATATCTGATCCCGATATGGTGAGATGACATTTAAACGATAAACAATTTCAGTTTCATTCATTCTTATATGGATTCCTATTCAAACCATACGGTCATAGTTTTACACTGTTTATTAAAGCTTGTCGTCACTCTGATGACACTGGCGGCCTGCATCTGCATCCAGTTGTGTCACCTTTTGATGGGAGTGAAAATAGCCAACTTGCATCTATTAATAATATAAGCAAAGCATTATATTATCATCACCCAAAGGGGAAACCCGGTATTCGGAAGGTTTTTTCTTCTTTTCTTCCATGTCAAATTACAACGGAAAGAAGGGAGCAGTTGGCATCTTCATGTCATGATTCATGGTGATTGTCATGTCATCCATATCAGTTAAAGGAGCATCCTTCTCCCAACCAAAAACTAAAGAAAAAAATTGGTTCTGGTCGGGCAACACAGCTTTAGCGTGTCTATCGTCTATGCATATTTTTCCACTTGACTTTTTGCATTTGCAATAGATTTGGACAAAGTTGAGTCCTCTGTCTACTCATCATCATCGACTCTATCTGTTTAACATGCGTAATATCATCATCTGTCCATAACTAAGAAAACGTTCATATATTACGCTCCATTTAAACCTGGGTTAGTCCCTTCCTCTTTACAGTTGATGGTGCTGGTATTTACAGATAAAACTGGGGTTTGGAATGGAGAAAGTACTATCGAAAAGGTTATAGGAGGAGTTGTTTCTCAAATGACGTAGTTAGTGAACCGTCCCTAAACAACATTACACTTTTCGTCACAGACCAGAATGAAATGGGAGGAGCGAGCGGGAAGCTAAATCATGTCCCGTACATTTGTTACAGAGCCCATATATCCAAAAAATAATCTACACAAAAAACTTGTCCATCTCTCTCCATGCCTATGTGCATTGGTCTGCGAAACTCTCATCATCAAGATGATGATGAGACTGAGAAATAATGAACATAAACAAAAACAAGACAGAGTGAGATAATTTTTTCCCACATATAAATTGTATGATACAATTCCCATTTCGTTCTGTCATTTAATCCGTCCACACTTGGGAGGAGCCGGAGCCACCGGATGAGGATAAATAGTTGTAAATAATTTTGTAGTGAGCTTAATAATGTTTTTTAAAAGATAAGTAATGTGACTTGAACGTTTGGCCATTTTGCAAAATAGTTGTAGTTAGAGTCAAACTGGAGAGGGAGCGGAACTACGGTTAAAATTAATTTGGGGAGCCGGTGGTGGGGTGTCCCGTGATGTCCTTTGGGTACTTGGGGTGGACGTTTGATAGATTTAAGTTAAAGTGTTCTTAGATTACCTAACTGCCAAAAAAAGGTTGAAACGGCTGAGTTAAATATTTTTAGGGTTGGTTAATAAAGTGCCTGTAAATAAATACAGTTTGATCAGTTGTCGAGGACCATGACTGTAACATGAGGATCCGGATGTAAAGTTCACTGTGATAAGGATGAGACAGGTTAGAAATTCTTGTTTACTATTTATCCACTTGAGCTATATATTTACTCATATGGAGATAAGGTGATTTAAATTGGCCATAACCGGCTGGGCTCTTTGATACTCTATCAAAGCTGATAAGCAATGGGGTTATACAGTCGAGTGAATTGTTCTCTCCGATGTTTTTTTATGTTCAGCTGTTTTTTTTTTGATGAAAAATTAAATGGATTTTTCACCAGCGCGTGGCTGATGACTAAGGTCAAATCGGTAGTGAACGTTTGTTTATTGACAATGGAATTAAATATCAACATTAGTCTGCTGACGACTGCAACTCCATGATAACAATTTGATAACGAGGGAAACGTGTCCTTTTAAAGCTGTAATTGATAATTGCAAATAAATTGAGGAACAAGGAATAAGTAACAAAAAATAGCAAGTGTGCAAAAGTAATGAAATCCTAGGCTGTTTCTAATTATCAATTGTCGGCTTCTATGGCGCTACCACTACAAATCATAGAGAAGCTATTGCGTTATCATATCATAAGAGAACAGAGATATTATAAGCGATATTATAAGAGATAATAAGCTCTTCTGCAGGTGTATCGATTTGCAGGATGTCTTTACGATATGCAGTTAAATTATTGCAAGCGTGTGCTCAGTCGCCTAACTGAACAGATTTTTTTTGCAATCATCAGATCATTCAATTATCTAAAGTAATGTAGCCTGAAGTCTGGCGTAGTACTTTAGTATTAAATAAAAAATGAAAAAAAGAGAGAGGAGTCAGAGAAGCATGATAAGAACTGGATGTATTTGTAAAGTTGGGAGTCACTCCGTATCCCTTAATTGCCTTGTCTTTGAGTATGATTGATAACCCTGAGTATTTGATACTGATTATATTGCTTTTGTAGATTCTATTTATCTCTCAGCTTGAACAAAACTGGGAGTGTAATTGCACTCTCTCTAAAGTAGGACCTATGGCTGATTTTTAAATTATCAATATCAGCGTTGGCGATGCTGTGAGTAGATTGACAGTTGTTTTCTCAGGTAGCTGATAAGAAGGACAGATAGATCTGTTCATGCCAGTTGTATTTACTTGTAAGGACCTTGAGGATTTCCAATCCCAATGCTGATCCTTCACCTCCATCAAATACGAATTTGGGGATGTTGACTCAATCCAAAAATAGTATATATTGTCTTATCTAGCAAAGATAAGGGGTTAAAATGAGAGTATGAGATTTTATCGGATTTATGTACAATTTGTTTGAAAATGTTAATCTAGTTTGGGGCCTTTCTCCTCCTTGTAGGTTTTTCATTTCAACACTTGCTATATCGATGATAGTATAATGCTCACTCAACTATTATTGGAAATCGGAAGGCTAATGTTGGTCTGCCGGGAAAGAGGATATATAATACACTGAGTTGAGTTTGTAGTTGTGAGTGTAGGTTTCTGGAAATAAATAGGACCTGAAGGGTGAACACAGCTTAGTTTAGAACAAGATAACAAAAGGAAAATGGCTGGTAAAGTGTAGCTGGAATGATAAACTTCTATAGTGTAATCCTCCTTTCCCTGGACCCGACTGACTATCCAATTTACAAAGCTCCCTTTCTGGTAAAAGCTAAAAATCCCGTATTTTTTGTTTTCTCCGAAAGAGTGAGTGTGGTGAAGGTGGTAGTGGAGCTGACAGCCCATTGCCTGTATTTTTTACGGATTATTGTAGGAGAAAGGTACTGGTAGTAGTAGTATTTTGGGGGTGCTGCTGGATTTCATGCGCCGATCGATGTTCAAGTACAGCGACTCAACGAATTGGCACGATGTCAACGGGCGAGAGGAGAGCTGGAACTCTTGCCATTCTTGGGTGAGTGAAAAACTTGCTATTTGTGGTGTTTGGTCCTTGCAGATATTGTTTTACGGATGATAACAAGGCTCAGATCCCAGCAGCAGTTGCATTAAAGCTTGTTTATCTTCCTCGGCTTCCTCTCGCTTTTGATGGTAACCTAAGAAGGGCTAAGAGAGCTGTTACGTGATAGTCAGTCTGTTGAGAAGTTCAACGTGAGTGGGAAGAACTGTTGGTTCTCCTTCTCGACCAGCTCCAGCTACTCCCATTACTTATCCTGGCCAATCTTCAGTTAGCCATTTCACTCTACCTCGTTCTCAGCATCATACTTTCTCTCCTCCTGGTCGTCTCTCGCATTTTTTGTTATTATTTTCCACTCAGCCTTCCCATAACTTTATTAATCATCTTTAGTTCTATTTTTATACGCGCAAGTATGGACTTATATAATAGTAATGTGGAGAAATGCTTTAAGAAGGGATAATATGCATTATGTAATGTAATTATGTTCTTCTGGTGAATATGATGATCCTCATCACTGGAATGATGATGATAGCATTGTGCTACTTGTGACAGTAAGGGGAAGAGCTGTTGCAGCAATATAATCCGCACTTGTAGCAAATTCCGTTATTGCATAAACTTTCCACGAATTGAGGGAATTACTCTTGACATATTTTTTCTTCCTATTCTTCTGGACGACAGAAGTACGGGGAATGCTCCTCTTCTCGCCTTTCTCTTTAAGGATTGGGACCATTAGCCTAATGTAACTGAAAGTAAGACTTTTCCAGACAACATCTTGTCGTTTCACATCCATCCCCTTTCCTTGGAAATCAACTGTAATATATGAATCATGTACCTTTAGCGATGTGTTTATAGAGTATTAGGATGGAAAACATATACTCGACTTATATTTCAGCTATTAAATCCATTTATTTCTCTTTCGAGGTTGTTGAAATCTTTTTGTTGGAAGTGGATAAGTGGAAACAGTTTTTTAGATATGTGTTGGCAGCAAATGAAGTTTATATTTATTTCATAAACCTGCCATGTAATATTTCATATCATTCTATGAATTGTCATTCCGCTTTAAATGTACGTAAGCAATAATAGGGAACGTAATCATCATATTGATTCTTTTGTCCGTAAATTGAAAAAAGGTTTTGAAAGCCACTTTTTTTTTTACATAAATCGTAATACAATTTAATATAATGGCAAATGGCAATCCAAATCGTAACATTAATATTGTGCAATGCTACAATGACAATGACATAGTGAATAACTGGTTCACTGGTATAGTGGGGCAGCGATTAGTTACACAAGTACAATAATATTTTACGTAGTGGATTTTTGTAAAGGTGAAGAAACGATAGATTGTTCATAATACTTTTCGAAATATTCCCTCGAAAATTTACTTAGCTAACCAATTTTATTTATGCTTTCTCCTTGAGCGACTTAAGCTGAAAAAAGTACCTTTTTAATGCACTCCAACGCACAGAGCTCTTCATGTTAAGTAAGGCTCTTTTGTAAAGAGTTTTGGATGAGAGTAAGCACATCCCTCTTCAAGGATTGTCATTTTTGATTAATAGGGAATGCTGATACAGGTATTTTTTTTCTCATTTGCTTCTGTATAATGCTCCACTTTAAATATAATGATATGTTGCATTTATGGTGAAAGTACATGGGTTGTAATCTGGACTGTTGTTCCACCACCCTATTTCTCTACAACCACTAGCCAGATATCTACTACCTTATACTTAGCTAACGGTCGGAGTTTGTCGTGTATTCATTTCATTCAAAGGCCCCAATATAGGGAGAAGAAAGTGGTGGAGAAAGTTCTCATTGTTTTGTAGTGGGCTTTCTCTTTCTCAAGTTTAGGTACTCTTGTACCTAAACCTATCTTGAATATACACACGTAAGCGAGTGGAACTGGCTTGCTGACTGCTTGAGGATCAAAAATAGCAAGGAATGTTGGAGAATATTGCTTCGAAGATGGATTTTTTCTTTGAGTCTAGTACGAGCACTGTGCGATGTGGTCTAAGCTTATTGTAATGTAAATAGCTAGAAAGGAAAAGGAGTGATACATGTCCTCAGCAGAAAGGGAGTAGCAGGTTGGTTTTTTCTTGCAAATTGGTCAGCAATTTAAGCTTCTTGAGAAAGGGGATTGCTTTGTATGTATGAAATCGTGGCCGGCGCATTTTTTAGCTCTAAACTTCTACTTACATACTTTCAATTACTCCAAATCACAGTCGTGGATTGGATAAGATAACAACGTCTGCCTGTAGTTAAGTAAGATATGACATTACATATTATTTGAAACTTTATAGCCCATGTTATTAACGACATCGAAGATTGGTAATATGACCGGAAACGTTTCTAGTAAAACATGACAAGAAGACTATTTTAAGTACATCAGAGCCAAGAATTGTCATATAATTGAATACTTATCAATACCTATACAGTATGAAACCCGAGACAAATGGTTGGCGGTTCTACATAAAACACTCCACTCTTTCCTCCCTCCAATACCATGGAATGTCTATATTCATGCATCTATATTTGTATTATTATATAATATGCCTATAAGGACAAGATGTGCTGTTACTTTTACTAGGTTATGCATAAAAATAGAAAACAAACTTTCTCCAATTCTTCCACTAGCTGCATTTGTGAAATGGCTAGGCAGTAAATGTCCTTTATAAGTATACAAAATTGCGTTATGTATTTTTGTCAAGCAGGCATTCTACAGATTTCAAATAATGCGTGTCCTGTCCATATGTTTTACTCTTATTTCAAAATGCTTCTCATCTGGAGTTATAGGTTGGGCAGAGAGAAAGAAAATGGAAAGGATTGTAAGAGTAGAAAACCCATAACCAACAACACTCACTATATGACTCACTACTATCGTATTCTCGTAAATTGTGCACCCGAGCTCCGAACTGTTGGATTGCGTTTTAGTCGGTCTTTATTAGGGACCAGCCAGCCAATGTATTTTCCGAGTTAATTTTCTTTTAAAAATGCTTTCGAGCTTCTCGATTTTTGATGCACTAGTTGTTATACATGCACAATGGGTTTGACTCCAGTGTAAACTGTTTAAACCTGGTTTTTGAACCCCTGTCATGTTTGAGAACGGCCGTCTGATTAGTTTTTGTGATTTTTTAGAGCTCACACTGTAAATTCAAGAATACGGTATGCACCAAATAGCAATTTTCGGGAATTGGACTTATAGGGAGACGGGTAGGGAAAGGAAGAAATTATGCATACATCCAATGCATTTATATTGCCGGGATATTTTTATAAAAAAAAACAGAGTTTTGCAGAAATATAATATTCCAGATATATCTACACACCAATTGCATTGGATATATGTTCATTGCGTTATATGTTCTTCAACCTGAAATGTATAGTCGAATATACATGTATAAGAAATTAGACGTATCATGTTTCCTTATATCTATAAAAACTATCAAGGATAAACTAAACCAGGGAAAGAGGTTAGCGGAATCGAAAGATATGGAATACGGAATCATTCCTGGCGAGGATGACTTTAACATTTGAAGCTATTTTATATATAGACTACCTACACTAGTTTGCAATAAGTATAAAAAAGGAAATTGGTATGTTGGTTAGGTTAGAAACACTAGAATACTTATATACATATGTATGCCTCGTTGTTTTCCCTGTATTCTGTGAACGTGAAAGCACACTGTGTGCATATGTGCATGAGCAGAAGAAATCGAGTGTTCAATGATATGCTGGTGATATTGATATGATAACGTAAATGAAAATTGCTTTTACTCTGTACAAGCAGACTTGTTCATCATTACCACCATTGACGTAGAGTATAGGGTTAGATGTGTAACTTTCTCCATGCAAGTTTTTTTTTTGCTTGGGAGAAAACAGATTTTTATGTATTTCATATATACATTTGTATACTCTCCAAAATGTACGGGTGACTGGATGATGGTCGTGGTGTTATTTGAGAATGTTGTAAGGCTAGGAATAATCGAGAGTGGATGGGTGGGTGTACCTAACTATATATAGCATTTCATAATACATCGGCATAAATGGCTTTAAAGAACACTTTTCTTTGGTAAAGTAAGATTGGGATAGGCTAATATATTTCAGCTTTAGCTGGAGCGCAAAGACTGGGAGAAATTCGGGACGGTAGGAACCACAAAATTCCATTTTTTTTAAGCTAGGGAGAAAGGAGCTTTTCAAATGCTCGTACAGCGTCTATAGCTGGCTCTTGCTGGTGGCAGACTTCTGTTCCTGCTCCTAGTTGTAATGTGGCGCTTTTCAGGGATTGTGATATAGGAAAGTTGGCATACATATAGTGAGAGTAGTCGTAGTTTGGCTGAAAGTGTTTCCTGCGTTTCCCTTACAGTTTTCACCACTATATCCTTACAGCTACTGTTACACTAAGTATGATCTCTGGCTGCTGCTCCATTCTCGTTTTTTTTTCTCGGATTTTTTCCCTGGCTTCTATGTGAGTGAGGGAAACAAGAAATGTTGGAGAAAAGTTGTGGAGGAGAAGACAAGAAGGGACGACGTGGAGAAAAAGTTGTGAAGAAGGGAAAGTGGTGGACGATGCGATAGGAGAATTGAAAGTGCAGCTTAAAGTATGAGGAAGAACAAGATATTATTGCTTGTGGCACACGTAAACAAGTTATTCCAATTAGAACACATACAGCGATTTGTGCCAGTGAGCCCTCTGACCTTTTAAAAAACGGCGAGGCACAAAATCGAGTACACTGTTGAATAGGAGTAACGAGAGCCGTGCTCGTGCCGTTTCCCCCATTTTTAAGGAGGGGAGAGTAAGCAAGAAGGAAGAGAAAGAGAGAAAGGTTGGAGTGGAGTTATCAGACATTCAAACATCTCCCATTAGGCAGTTCTTTACTCAAGTGGATAAGGGACGAGTAGAGAGGAATCTTTATTTTAGTATTATTCAATTGGAGTGTGTGTGATCTACTTGTGTCTTCCAACTCAGTAATCCTTTCCGTTGTCCAGCCTTTAACATGATCTCGCTAATTTATTGACAATGGCCGTTGTCCTCATAAGAATTTTACTAAAGTAGGGAGAAAAGTGGATATAGTTTCCTGTCCTCCTCCCACACCCAACCTTCTCAATCCGATTTTCCTGGAATTAAAGATTTTACCGTTTTCCTACCACCAGTATGTGCCCTTCCTAACCAACCATATTTCATCCAGCCTGGATGTGGTTAGGAGTTTTGATAATTCAGAATATGATATATATAGTGTAGTTATTCCAAAATAAGCATCCGCACGTTTTTTTCTCGAATGCATTAAGGATCGGATTACCCATCATTAGTAGTGATTCTTGGAAATCCTTTATCTTTAAAAAAAAACATCCGCTTAAGTTGATCTGGTGGGTGAAGTCTTCCAATTGAACAAATTCCTCATAATAAGAAAGACATTCTACTTCCTCTAACCTCAACCATTGTGTGGTGAAGAAGGCAGATGACGTCGTTATCGTAAAGAGGGAAAAATGAAGAAGATAAGTCTAGTGCGAGAACAATGGTGCTATGGCTACCTCCACAGTTATTACTATTCTTAGATCCCAGCAAACTTCTTCTTGATAGTAAGTCACAACCTTTAGAAAATTCTTGATGTCATTACCCCTAACCGTACAATCTGACGTAGTATTTTTAGTCCATGTTACTTCACAGAGAAATTCCTTTGGTGGATTGGGGCGGATGAGGCTGTCATTGAAAAGCATGGAGAATGATATTGAACTGATGTCGTCATATAATTGTGCAAATTTGGTTTCCTTATTTTGCAAATGGGAAACCTAATACTACGAGTCGACGTGGATTGTAACGTAATTGCTATATTTCGTAGTAAAAATGAATGTCTCAGATTGACTTTTATCTGACTTGCTCTCCAAGCTCCACGATATTATGATTAAGCAGTGATCCGATCTAATATGAAAATATCATCTTATTACACTCTTGTCTTTGATCTCCTTCGCCGTATTGTCACTTCCGTTGTGATCATCTTCCGCTCAGGGCTGAAGGAAAACAGCGTGAGAAGGAAACAGCTTTCACTTGATTTCTAGATTTCTACTCATGTGCAATAATATGTCAGCTATCGTCACAGGGTTCAGATGTAAGAACGTATATTCTGGAACTATATATTAATTATCTGTAAATCCTCTTTTCATGCTAAAAATAAGACGACAAAAAAACTCCAAGAAAACAGACCAATTTTTTTTTCCAAGAGAGCAATACAAAGGGAGACTTGATTTTGAAATTAGCAGGACGACGACGACTCTTTTGAAGAGCATGTATGAAAATATAAATGGCTCTTTTTAAGATGAATGAAAAAAACATGTCATCTGATACATCAAAAAAGTTTCTTTTATTGATCTACGCCTCTCACTCACACCCCTCCGTCTCTTTTTAACTCACATTTTTGTTCACATGTGTGATCAAGAGTATCTTGGTAACGACGTTGTTTACGTTTTCTATTATTGATATTACCAGTTGTAAATTGGTTGTCCTTGTTTGTTGACATTGTGAGTTTGATGTAATACACTGATAGCAAGCCTTAATTCATTGAAATCATTTTTTGCATTAATATCGGTTTCACTATATTATTGAAGCGCTGTCATATACCTTTAAAATAGTAGTAATAGTTTGATATCCGTTGATTTACACTTATGGTGTATGGAGAATACACTAATTGTTTTTTGGAGGGCGCCCAGTGACCTGAAGAAGGGTGTCAAATCGACAAGGTCAGCGTAATTTTTGGAGTAATAAGGTGTATCGAGTGGGGTATCAAAAGAATGGATTTGTTCTGCTGATTTCAGCAATGTATGCCCCATCCCTGTCGGTTACATAGTTACTGAAGATTCAAGGATTAAAGTATCAATACATCGTAGTTTTTTCCTATTTTTTGTATTCGTTGACCCGACCAATTTTCTTCAAATGTTGCACAAAGGTACGTGTTTCATTAGCACTCATTTATTTTGTTGGATTTTCTAGGACGTGGATGATTGAATCCCACCAAGAGCAGTTTTTTCATCCTTCTTTTCAGTTTTGTCCCTTTTCATCTTCTGTTCTCCGTAACCTACAATCAGCATCAATATAATACTAATCATCATCATTCCAATTGCTAAAGATGTTTGACTGGAGAGCTTTTCTCTTTCCCACAAGCAACAATATCCATATTGCAAAGTAGATTGGATAAGGCATACTAAACTGGGCTGGAATGTATCGTATCGAAATTAAAGGTCAGAGTTGACCGGGGAAATCAACAGGGATCGGGGTTTTGAAAGGATATAAATTTGTATTTTACTCAAGAGAGCCGTAGATGAAATATACGGCTTTCCCCATTCATTTAATATTCTTATGGAATCCAAGTATAAAGATGGAATATAGAGATATTGTATAAGTGGAATGTGAATGTCATGCTTTGCAGGATGTAGGACAGTGAGTGTGTGTAATGGAAAAAAGCATGTCAAATTATGGCTTCTTCGGGTTTTCTACGTGCTTCCATCAAACAGTGAGAGGCTTTTCTTTTTTTTTGTATTCTCTTGTGCATACGAGTTTGGTAATCGCATAGCATAAAAAAGTCCACACCCACACGGAATAAAAAAGGGAATGAGTGCAGAAGAAGGGAAAATAGTAGAAGTAACTAATGGCTGATAGTAGTCTTACTTGGAATATTTACTACGAATCACCATCGCTACTTTTTTCCCACTAGAAAATGCTTTCCTCCTACAACCAGACTAATAGAAGATAGCCTAGCTGCTATAAAAGTACAGGGAACTTTGACAAAAATATCCATCCGTGGATTGGACTATCTGTGGACGACTATATGAAGGTATGACTATTTATGAGGGTTTTCAAATTGGAATAAGTATCCTTAAAGTTACTTATTGTGGATGGGCTGTGGACTGAAGGTGGAATGGTGTTTCGTCAAACGCTGTTTCCAAATCCGAAATTTGCAGGTCCGAAGCCCTTTCTACTTTCCACGCTGGTCGGTCGACTGACTAGAGCTTTTTAGTTCAAGTAAATGGCAAATAGATGATCTTCTGTCGTTTTTAGTTGCTGATGAAGGATGTTGATCTAAGCATGGGAAGATGAGACTCTTGTTTTCCTTTGCAATTTATTGCGTAAACATAGACCATTTAGCTGAGATGTATGGATTTAGAAGTGTTAGTAAATTGGGGAAGGATATGTACAGGATTATATAAAGTGGTTCAGTTGCACGCAGACTTTCCAAGCATTTCTCTTGGACCTTGTCTAGACAAACATATTTTTTGATGAGGGGAAAGAAAGGATTTAATAATGTTGTTCTAACGAGCACGACATCTCACAATTTATATTATTTTGTTTGAGTTAGTTGCGGAGTGGAGAATGATAAAAAGGAAAAGAAAAGAGTTGAGGCAATGATAATAATGTAAAATGAGGAGCTTTGCTATTCTGCTCCTAGTAACCATCCCAATTTATTATAGATATACATGTACTTGGGGTACTGGGTACTACTGAGAACGGAAATATCGAAATAAACTCATCGCTATATAAGTATTTATAGAGTAGGCGGAAAGGGGCATATTGCATGTAGGTGTTTCTTGGAGTTTCAATTTATGCAAGTGGATTTTTATTCGGCAATTAAAAAACGGTAGAGAAAAAAAACGTCAAGGTTTTTTGCACTAATTATGTTTGCCGATTTATTTCTTCGTGTAATTGACATCTTTACACTATATTTATATGAAAGGAAAGGGATTGAGCCAGAGCCAGGATACAGTAGTTGTAGAGTACACGCCTACACTCCAAGGAGAATAATAAAACTTTGGTGTATTCTGACGAAATCTTCGAAATAGATTGAGGTGGAGTAATGTAAGACAATGTATTGTATACATCCTTATTCGTTTTTTATTGTTTTCTTCGGTGACCATGCACCGCTTATTTTTATTTTTCATTGAATGCAAATTCCTTTGTTTCCCTTGCAATTTTTATATCCATTATATGTAGACAATACGTTAACGCGAATTGTTGAGTAAAAAGGGATATTTTTTGTACTGCTGATTGGTGATTTACATGTTTGTAATAAGTAATGAGGATTTTTTTAGGATGGGAGATGGAAAGGAAGTGGCAGAATGTACCTACGTTTGAAACTGCATCTTCAGATTTCATTGCACTGTGACGATGGTGATGAGGATGAGAGACTCGAATGACACTATTTTCGTGTTGTCTTAAGTTTTTGCAAGTAGCTAGTGGAGGATGTTGCTTGATAGCTTCTGTGTGGTGAAGCTTTTTTGTCGCGTCGAGTTGGTTGGTCGGTCGGTTTTTTTTGGCTTGTCAATTCTTTGTGTTATCGTTGCTTCCACAGTCGTCATCCTCCTATTATGATCAGGTTTGGCTTAATTTTGTAAATAGAAGATGTATGTTATGAGCGAACGCTCTATTTTGAAAGCTCATTTTTTTGAGAAAAAAAAATATTAAAGTGAAATAGAAGAAAGGAAAGAGAGAGATAGATGCTCACAATGTGCACAAATATATGGAGGCTCCGATACTAACGAGACTTATCTTCTGTAGTCGTATCGTCTCGTGTGTTCATTATCCTAATGCAGATTTTTTCGCTAAGAAGTGATGATGTTGAAAGTAACGGAAGAAGGATGATGAGAGGGGGAAAGAGGGTGAGTAAGAGGAAAAATGCGATGCTCAAAAATATCTCATGAGAACTAAATTTAGAAAATGTAGTATAGAATTGGATTAATAGGAGAGTTTCCTTACTTTCCGACAGCACAAAAAACATAAAAGATCCACACAGATAGGACAGGGAGAAGCGGATCATGACGATGGAGGAAGAAGTTTCGAACTTTGTATTAAGCAATAATAATCGTAATAGAATGAGCGGTGTAAGGACGAGATGATTGGGATCATCCAATGCCTTTCCATCCGTCCATGGGAGTTTATACCTATTTTGAAGTTTGCTAACTCATCATCATGGGCAGAGGGCTCAAATTTATTCATCGTCAGCACAGTGGAATAGCATTTGCTCTTTATAAATCATAAAGATGTTAGGTTGGACAAGAAGGATTAATATAAATATATGATGGAGGTAGTTAGTCAGTTATAAAGCTCATTTTTTTGTTCTTCGTGTGAGGTGAAATAGTCGCCTTAAAGTTAAAGCAGAGAATTGCCGGTGACTGTTTTTTTTATTGATTTCATGTGACTGTTTTAGATAAATATAAATAACTCATTAATATAGTAACTTGACCTGGTCTGAACTGTAGAGGTTATGAAGGACGAATTAACCATAGTGCCTTCCTATCAACCAAAGTTCTTATCATCTTGTCTCTTCATTTCATATTGAGCTGTCAATGTAATCAGTACCAGTCGTAGAAAATCTGACCGGATGGATTGTAAAGTTAGTGTGGCGAGGGGTCGGATTTTATAATTTGAGTGTGGAATCAAAAAGGTATTGTCGGACTGTTCGCGTTGCTAGGTGGATCTGCAAGCATGAGGATAATTGACAGGATCTGCTGGAGTTGATAAGTCTAATGAAAATAAATTAAGAATACTATTCATGAATAATGCTTTTACAAATTAAATAGATATGGTCTGAGATCATTGAAAAGAAATAGATTGTGCTTAGGTTAAGAAGTGGGCTTGAATGGACATACACAGATGGATATGATTCAGCAATGACGTGTTCATTCCGTTTTCGTGCCTAAAATGAAATCCGTAGGTACATCCATCCATTACTTTAAAATTATCAAATATTTCTATGGGTGGAAGTCTGCTTTCCTGTATATTGTGTGAAGTGCCTTTTTACTCGGCAATTAGGTCTCCATAGGTGGACTCTACGTCACGACACTGTAGACCTGTAGGGTTGTCAGTTTTGGCCGAATGCGATGAAGACAATCTGATAGCGGCTAGACAAGCCATGATTTAGACCAGGGCTGGAATGGACTGAATAGGCGACTAAAATGTTTCGAGTTACCGCACATGTTTTAGTTTGCAGGGTGATGATTAGTAAGCGTATATCTTCCGGGGAGATGTAGTATTTAAGAAAATAAATCAATTTGCTTTGGTTCCCCCTGAATGATCGGTCTTCGTCCACGTTATCTCCCTAGAAAAAAAACTTGTAGTTCAGTTCTCTTGACCGTAATCATCACGACCATCATCATCATCCGGTTTAGAGAGGATAGTTTATTTATCTTTCGAAAACTCAAAATACGGGAGCTTGATGCAAAGTGAAGTATAGTTTTTTTTTACTGGGCAAAAAGGCTGATGCTTCCTGAACAGGATTCGAGAATTAATTTGTAAAAAACAACGAACAAGCAGCAGAATTGGTAGAAAGACTAGAAAGCATGCAGGAGTTTTGGAAAAATTGATTTGTGATGGTGGTTCATTAAAAGTATTGCTTACGAACGGTTCGGCTGTATTGTGGAGCTGTTGATTAGGCTTTGGAAATTATTTCCAACTATTCAAGTGGGGAGCATGATGGTTGGGATGTAGGGCACACGTATGTTTTCAAAATCGTTTGTGAAGATGAGCGAAAAATTGGCGGAAAGATGGCATTGCATTCTGGTGGAGTTCTGTAGCTTACGTATTGTGTATTGCGAACGTGCTAGAGTTCTTTTCTGCAATCGGTTTTCAGCAAAAAATTTGCTTGGGAAAATATTAGTGAAAATTTGTAAAAATTAATCGTAGTTTTATATTAGGAAATTGTTGTTTAAGTTTATTTATTGATGAAACAACGGTTTTAATTTATTTTTAAATATTTATTTTTCATCTACAGAAAGAAGACAACTGAGCGGCACGTGTCAGCCTCACGTTAATTGGTCACAACCGTGGAGAAGCCTATGCTGCCATTAAAGAAGGATAGTTGATAGTCAGCGTGCAGACTCAGTTAATTTCTCCAAATTTTTTTCCTGGTCACTCGTATTTCTTGCTTTGTGTGTGACGAAGGATCAAAGTTGACACCTGCTACTCTTTCACTTCAAATCTTTAAATTTTCGGACGACGTTTTATTAGAATAAAAAAGTTAAGTTGATATAGAAAAAAAAATCAAAATGGCAGCAGAACCCGGTAGTCCTTCCCAATTTGGGATCTCGTTATTTGAGCTTCGGGAGTTGATGGAAACTCGAGGTCCTGAAGGTCTAGAAAAAGTACAAGAATTAGGCGGGCTTCAAGAACTTTGTAGGAAGCTCAATTCCTCGCCCATCAATGGTAAGGACGCATTACTACTCTAATTAATGTTGAAGTATTATCACTTTTTACTTAATTATGCCCACTTTTAGAGTATATGAAATTACAGTGGTAGAAATTAAGTGAAAAAAATTGCAGTTAAAACTGTTCGTCATCAATAATCTTTCTCTAGCTATGTATTTTTAAAATTTATGCTTTCATATTGCCCCTAAAACAAATTTATGAACTAGCCAGCAAAGTCCCTATTGTAACTGTCAAACAAATGGGGCAACTTAATAGTTATTGTTGAACAGAGTTTAATGTGGGTTGTTTGTTTTGTTGAAATATTTTTAGGCTTGTCAGGTACAAAAACTGACATGGACTTGCGTCGTCAGGTATTTGGTGCCAATGTGATTCCACCGAAACCACCAAAGACATTTTTAATGCTAATGTGGGAGGCAATCCAAGATGTAACGCTCATTATTCTTCAAGTAGCAGCACTTGTTTCTCTCATCCTTTGGTATGTAACCAGATACAGTCACGACGAAGAGAACCTTGATGACGAGGAAGAACACGGCTGGATAGACAGTGTAGCCATCCTAGTCTCAGTAGTTGTAGTAGTGCTGGTCACTGCTTTCAATGATTACACGAAAGAGCGACAATTTAGAGGACTGCAAAGTCGTATAGAAGGGGAGCACAACTTTTCCGTAATTCGAGGAGGAGAAGTACGCCAAATCCCTGTTAGCGACATTGTTGTCGGTGATATTTGTCAGGTAATGGAATAAATTAGAATATATGTTCTGGAAGTCATATAGGAACTGTACAGCAGAGTTTAAAATATTCCGATCTGTTTTCTATATAGATTAAGTATGGAGACCTTCTTCCAGCTGATGGTATTCTTATTCAAAGTAATGATCTGAAAATTGATGAATCATCACTCACCGGTGAATCAGATCACGTGAAAAAGAGTGAACTTGTAGACCCTATGGTATTATCAGGTATTTACACATCACATGCATTTACAGACATTATTGCAAAGTGATTAAAGTGCTGAATTATGTGTGATTATTAACTGTTGGCATTAACTGTAAATATTTAATTTATAGGAACTCATGTCATGGAAGGAAGTGGTAAAATGGTTGTGTCAGCTGTAGGCATCAATTCTCAATCTGGTATCATCTTCGCTCTGCTGGGCGCTGCAGCTGAGGAAGAAGCAAAACCAGAAAAGAAGAAGAAAGACGGTAGGAAATGTTTGACTTACTTGCGAGAATCACAATCGCTTCTACAAAATCTTTAATGATGTAGTCAAACGTAAACAAACAACTCGATTCCAAATTGGACTGTTTTTAATGATAATGATTTATTAGAAGCTGGAGCTGGTGGCATGAAGAAAGATGAAGAGCGAGGAGGTGGGAGGCAGGTGATTTCTAATAGTCATGCAGCTGTTAGAGATGGTCGACCACCACCAATCCCTGAAGAACCTGAGGTGCCCAAGGAAAAAGAAGAAAAGCATGAAAAGTCTGTCCTTCAAGCTAAATTGACCAAACTCGCCATTCAGATTGGTTATGCAGGTTAGTAAGCATGGACGATTGGAAACTAATTTAAATGATCAGAAAGTACTTCATTTAATTAATCCAACTATGGATTTGTTTGATTTGTTTTACAGGCACTGCTATTGCTGTTTTGACCGTAGTCGTCATGTTTGTCCGGTTCAGCGTCCAGACCTATGCAATCAAGAAGGAACCCTTCCATATGAAACATGCCAGAGAATTCGTTAGCTTTATTATTACTGGTATTACGGTGCTCGTTGTTGCTGTCCCTGAAGGATTGCCTTTGGCTGTAACTTTGTCGTTGGCGTATTCAGTCAAGGTAAGCTCATTTTTATATTCATGCTAACAATTATAGCGAAACTAAATGTTCTAGTCCTTGAACCAAGCACTATTTACTTTGAACAGAAAATGATGAAAGACAACAACTTGGTGCGTCACTTGGACGCCTGCGAAACGATGGGAAATGCCACTGCAATTTGCTCAGATAAAACTGGTACACTAACAACAAACAGGTGAACAAAAACAAAAGAGAAAGTACCATGGTAAATGTGTAAAATATTTTCTTTTGCAAACTATTTACAACAGTGTTTCATTTTCTCTTGTACAGAATGACCGTCGTTCAATCACACATCTGTTCAGTTCAACATAAACATTCGCCCAAATACAGTGAACTTCCTCCGCAAGTTGCAGATCTAATGATTCACGCTGTATCAATCAATTCAGCGTACACATCAAGAGTCTTGGTAAGACGTATATATGAAATATACATATACTAAGAGGTGGTATTATTTAACTTGTCTGATCTTGGAATATTTTGTAATTGTCAAAACTAGCCACCTGAAAATCCTGGCGAACTTCCAAAACAAGTTGGTAACAAGACGGAATGCGCCTTATTAGGTTTTGTTCGGGACATTGGAAAGGATGTCGCTGAAATTCGAGAGAGAATAACAGAGGAATCGTTCACAAGAGTGTACACATTCAACTCTGTTCGAAAGTCGATGAGTACGGTGATTCCAAGACCTGGCGGTGGCTACCGAATCTTCACAAAGGGTGCTTCAGAAATGATTATGAAAAAGTGAGTGAAATAATGAAAAAGCGACGAGGCTGCATTATCCAATTTAAAGACCCTTCACTAACTTTGCTTATTATGTGAAATGTTATCAACAGATGTGGATACATGTTTGGAAAGGACGGAAAATTGGAACGTTTCAACAAGGACATGCAGGAAAGACTAGTCACAGAAGTTATTGAGCCAATGGCTTGCGATGGACTTCGTACAATTAGCATAGCATACAAAGATTTTGTCCCTCATAAAACGGAGGAAAATGAAGTACAGATAGACGGAGAACCTAATTGGGAGGATGAAGACAATATTGTGAGGGAGCTCACTTGCATTGCTGTAGTGGGTATTGAAGATCCTGTTCGTCCGGAAGTAAGGAATAGCTGCAATTATTGTTAATTAATTATTTGATTGGCAAGGCGTTTTGAAAGTAAAGATAACATTGCCTTCTTTAACTAGGTACCTGAAGCTATCAAAAAATGTCAGCGCGCTGGTATTACCGTGCGAATGGTGACAGGAGATAATATAAATACTGCCCGCTCAATAGCCTACAAGTGTGGCATAGTGAAACCGGGTGATGAATTTCTCATCTTAGAAGGGAAAGAATTCAATCAACGAATCCGTGATGCAAATGGCGTCGTTCAACAATATCTCATTGACAAGATTTGGCCGAGGCTCCGGGTTTTGGCTCGCTCATCGCCACAAGACAAGTATACCCTCGTGAAAGGAATCATTGATTCCAAGGTAGGTGAACTGGTTCCAAAAGGACGCCATTCCAAATGGCTGTTTTATGCACTACATATCATAAACCATGCAACAAGTAATGTTTTATTTTATTAGGTGAGTGAAAACCGAGAAGTGGTCGCTGTAACCGGTGATGGCACAAATGACGGTCCAGCTTTAAAGAAAGCTGATGTTGGCTTTGCTATGGTACGTACTACACATTTTCCTCACTGATAAATCTTTGAATGGATGTATTCTTGTCATTAAAAGGTTAATATTTGACATTCTCTTTATTTTTAGGGTATCGCTGGTACAGATGTAGCAAAAGAAGCCTCTGATATTATACTGACTGATGACAACTTTTCGAGCATTGTGAAAGCAGTACTCTGGGGTCGAAATGTTTACGATAGTATTGCAAAGTTTCTTCAATTTCAACTCACTGTGAATGTGGTAGCTGTAATTGTGGCCTTTACAGGTGCTTGTGCAGTTAGTGTGAGCCCGCTTAAGGTACAGTACACTTTCTAACGGAAGACACAGCGTTACACATTCTCAATAATCACAGTACTTGGTTGAAAATATGCAATGAAATTTATTTTGCAGGCTGTGCAAATGTTGTGGGTAAATCTTATTATGGACACTCTCGCTTCATTAGCCTTAGCTACAGAGCTGCCCACTCCAGACCTTCTTCTTAGGAAGCCATATGGTCGTACAAAGCCACTCATATCTCGAACCATGATGAAAAATATTCTTGGACAAGCCATTTACCAACTTACTGTTATATTTTGCCTTCTTTTTATTGGTATGTAATTTTAAACAAATGGACAACTATAATTGCTCTATACGATTTTCGATTTTTAACATTTTTCAAACTTTTACTTTCTTCTCCAAGGTCACATATTCCTGGATATTGATGATGGAATCCAGATTATGGAGCCATCAGCTCACATGACAATGATCTTCAATACCTTCGTCATGATGACACTTTTCAATGAAATCAATGCAAGGAAAATTCACGGGCAGAGGAACGTCTTTAAAGGAATTTTCACGAACCCAATTTTCTACGTAATTTGGATCTTAACTGCAGGCTCACAGGTACTTTTGAAAGCAATGTGAACAAAATTATTCGTGATAGTCTGATAAGGAAAAATCAACTAACTGGGTTTTATTTGTTTCCAGTATATAATTGTCCAGTGGGGTGGACCTGCTTTCTCAACTGCTCCACTAACCCTGGAACAGTGGATGTGGTGCTTAGTGTTCGGTGTTGGTGCACTGATATGGGGACAAGTGGTGACTACAGTCCCTACAAGAAGCCTCCCCAAGCTCTTATCGTACGTATAAAGATTTCTATAAAAAAAAGTTGTCCTTACCTGCTATCAGAGTTGTTTAATTTTGACACATTTTATGTTGGTCTGCAGATGGGGTCGAGGTCATCCAGAACAGTTCACTGAAGGTGTTACACTGGGTGAAGAATATGACCCAGATGCAGACAAGAGACGTAGCGCCGGCCAAATTCTGTGGATTCGTGGACTGACTAGATTACAAACTCAGGTATGGTGTTTAACTTTGAAAATTGCATTTGTTTCTCTAGTACAAGCTTAAGACATTTTATTCGACGTAATGCGCGCTATAGAAAGTCCTACTAAACTTAGGTAGAAGACATGAATACTATATGACGGTTAGTTGCTCATGGTTGACTAGTTATGATAAATATCTTTCAGGCCCCTACATACTTGCGTTGGCCACCGATTAATTCTCCTTGAAAAAATACTATCAGTCTTTTATTTTTAGATTCTTCCATTATCAATCAAATTTTCGCAAGCGAATATCGCGCTAATTTCTTGATTTGCTTTATAACTTTTATCTGAGAAAATTCCGCACTAACACTTTAAATGAAGCCGGAATAATGTAAAGGTTCCAGTTTTCTCTGTTCCTTCTTCTTTCTTTTGAACTGACAAAAGATATTTATCATAACTACATAGGTAGATTTCTAATGGTGTACGTAATCAGTGTGAAAATTTTGTAACAGGAAACG
Organism: Lepidocyrtus paradoxus; assembly: GCA_034696885.1. Taxonomy (NCBI): domain Eukaryota; kingdom Metazoa; phylum Arthropoda; class Collembola; order Entomobryomorpha; family Entomobryidae; genus Lepidocyrtus; species Lepidocyrtus paradoxus. The sequence goes on along the minus strand of JAQGAH010000213.1, from coordinate 27,034 downwards.
ATAATAATTAGGGAACAGTTATTTTTTACCATCAATTAGCCATATTTTTCTGAAATGAAATTGAAAAAGAAAGTACACCATTCCAACGACAGCTTTCACTATTGAGTGGTTTCTTGGAAGAAATTGACTGCAGCTTAGTCAAAGCCTTTGTTCCATTTATTAAATTATATTTCGCTTTATATGGCAACATGCAGTGAGTTATTTGCAAGAAAACCAAAGTAAAATTATACAAGGGATTTTTTTTTCTATAGGACTACCAGTAATTAATGAAAAGCGCGTTCACCCCTCTAAACTAGTAATGAATTTTAACAAAAGATAAAAATAATGACAATATTTCTGCAGGCTTCAATTGACGTACCAGTAGCTAACTATTGTCAAGATAATCTTGATTATATAAAGCGTATTTCATCCAAGTAAATGAAATGTGCGTGTTTTACTACAATGGCTAAAGGGGCAATGAAATCCCTATGAATATGTTTCTATATCTATGGAAATGGTTATTACCCTTCTGTCCCCTTTCTCCTTTCCTCAACAAACATTTTGTACTCCCTCTCAAAACTCTCTTTTTCTCTCACTGGCCTTTATACTCTCTACTGTTGCGTACTACCTTTTTATTTCTTACAACCGTTTACTCTCACAAAAATTACTGCTGCTTGCTTGTCACAACGACGTTTCAAAGCATTTCTTTCTTATCTTATTCACCCAACTAAAACTAGCTTGTCCGATTTGAGTGAGTGCTGATCAGCTGCATTGACTATCACAGCCAGCCCCAAAAACTTTTACCTGACGAGGTGAAAGTTTTGACATTTTACAGAGTATTCAGACTTTTCCTAGAGTCCAATTTAAAAAACAAACAATTTAAAACTGTTGTAATAATGAACTGTTCTGATATGTCGTTGTGACAAGCACAGTCAACCTACCACAACTACTGTATACTAGTAGCCGACTCTGATGACTTCCAGTACCAGAGCTTAAATATACTTATGTACTCTCTCATTTAATTGATGATGTCGTGGTGCCAAACATTTTACCACTGACAACGTTTACTTAACTGTTACTGTTGTATTGTTACCATTACCACTATTACTACTATATACTACTATTACCATTATTATTATTACTCTCATTATTACTCTCTCAGTAATCATTCTCTCGTACTATATGATTATTTTTCTCGCAATAATTATCTATACTACTACACGAACTGTATTACCGGACTCGTATCATCTCATTGGAATCGAGACTTCAGGGTCCCTCCAAAAAGATATCATGCCTAGTACTTATGATATATATAAATATATATATATATTTGTATTCTGATATAGATCCCCAAGTCCAGTGCAGTCCAAAAAAAAACAAACTATAAGCTACTGTAGAGTTTCGAAAAAAATCGTTATCATACATATATATACAGACTCTATTTTATATTATTACGGTTTTACTCTGATCAGTCTCACATAGACGATTTGAAATCTTCCGACTCTACTTCCTTTCATCTATCTTTCTTCCTTTCTCTTGCTTTTAGTGTGAGATTCAGTTGCCATGACTGTCCAACTCTATTTTGAAAATACTATTGTTTTTGAACAACTTTCTTCTCCTTTCTTTCTTTCACTAGTCATCTTATTTCTTCACTTTCTCTTTCATCAATGTCTCTGTCAAACTTACATTTAACCCTTCTGTAGATTATTAACTCACCTCACAGTAAATCCTTTGTTCCTATCAGGATTTCTTGTACTGTCATGTTCTTCCTTCATGCCTACACTCTCGATTAATTGTAATGAAAGGATAAATATTATCTTGGTGGAGGGAACTATATATCTGATAAGTAGACGTGAAACTAACATGAAGGTTGGCCGGCTCGTTGTTATCGTTATAGCCTAACTTTTCTATATTTTTTCCACTGTCACAAAATCAACTTTAAATTCTTGCATTGCGGCATTTTATTAACATTTTACTTGCGTTTACGTCTTCCTCGTTGGTTCGTCAGTTTGTGATACACTGTACAAGTATCTTTATCATGTCATCAGGCATATAGTTTCAAGATTAGAAAGAAAAGTTCATGAATTCTGCTTCTTATGTGGCTTTTTTTTTCATTTGGTGGAGAAATGAAATAATGTATTTTCCTTTCTGTGGATAGTACAATACAACATGACTGGAATTGGTACTATCGTTGTGAGATTTGAGTTTCTTTTCCAAGTTACAGTTTTTTTTTTGAGAAGGACAGATAAGACTGGTATTGAAGTGTCCCTACTCTGTACTCCCCTTTTGTCTGGTATTTTCTTTTACATATCCGTACGTATGTAAATATGTGTAACAGTCTTTCTTTCTTGTTGTGTTCACACCGTATCTGAGTTATTGTTCGTTTTGGTTTTACGTACTATATCCCCCTCTCATCCCTGCACAGATTTTCTCTGACAAAAGTGACCCTGAGAACACACGCACGCCTACATTTATCCATGACTTTGTTAGGTGTCAATGTGCATGCGACAGATGTATAACTCACGCGTGGAAGGGAATCCTTCCTTAAACCATACTAGCAAGTCTAGACAGACACTTTTAGATCCGTAAATCTGTAACAAATGAGTACTGCGAAAGTAAGCTTTTCAAAGATGAACTTTCTCTTCGAGGAAAGTTATACAGAGATTAGCAGAACGTCATGCCAAGAAGGGAGGCAGGGAAAGTTTTCTCTTTAGTTAAAAGGTTACAGAGCTGTTTACTACTTTGAGTTAGCTTTTTTATAGACTATAATGAGTTTTGTTATCTGCACATTAGAAATATAAGTCCTTGGTGGAGCTAAGGGTGAAAGTTGATTGTGAAGTGAACTAGGGGGTGATCCTAATTTAAGTACGTGTTAGCATATTCCCGAATATTTGTAAACGTTTTTGAATACCTTGAGGAGACTGCGCTTTGGGAAGTGAAGCGTCAGCTATAACTTGTTTGGGTGACTTTTGTCCTGTTTAAAGTTGTCAATTAGTTTTTATGTACTGCCTTGGCGCATACGCATCAAAACACTTGGTAAAAAGAAAGTTGTCAAGGAGTATGTCTGGAAAGTAGGGAACGTACCATGCAAAAGCTGCCTCAATGGTGTCGTCTCTCGACGCATGTCAACTCTCATTATCATTTGCGACAAGGGGCCATTTCTGACCGCTCTTTAAATATTTCCCAAATCTGTTTCTGTGAGTTTCTCTTGTACGACAATTACGTCATATCTCTAAGGTTCTTAAACTTTCATGGAACTATTTAATGTGTACGATTATTATTACCTTTCTCATGCAATAGTTCAATGCATATGAACTTGTACTTTCAACTCTATTATTTAACTATCCAATCTCTCTATATTTTTTTTGTCTTTGTCGATGCACACCTCTGTATAAATGTACTGTTGGTCCCTTTCCATGTAGATCTGTAATGCTACTCTTGTTTTAGTGTTTTCTGATGAGGAGAAGAGAAACAAAACGGGGATTAATGTCAGATGAAACTCTTTTCTCTATCTATTGTTCTGTCAAATGTTTCCCTTTCTACCTTAAACAAAATACTTATTGTCACATTTATGTTGGTATTGTTGACATCCTCATCTGTCATCCATTATTTGATTGAGGCCACGCCACGCCAGTATATCATCCCTTATCAGGTCCTCAGGTCCTCGTTTTTTTTTAAATGTAGCGTTATTGTTACCACCACCATTATGAAAGTCTGCAAATCTAGTTTGTTGGTTTTTTAAAGGTAGTTTGGTTGCTTTCTATCTCTGTAGGCCGCTAGTAGTTATAATATGTTGTTGTGTATAGTACGTCTGTCATAATTTATTAATTATTAACGTTTTGAAATTCTTTGGTAGACCTTTTTTCCTTTCAATTTAGGATAAGAGCTACATTTATATAGATACATAAGTTGTACATTTTCTTGGGAAATTCCTTGGCACTTGGCACCCTATGAGAAGTGAAAGTTTCACGGGTAAAAGATGATTGTGCCATGTTTCACCTCTGCTGCCTTTTTCAAGCAGTAGAACTTTCATATTTAGAAATATGGTTAGCGATGCAAAAAGCAGGATTATATGGAACATTTTACTGAACATTGCCACAATATTGTACAAAATGCTTCAATTGCAAGCATCAGTTTAGTTAGTATAGATGAATCTAGTGGCATATAGATGAGCGGTGTAAATCAATTTAAACTGGGGTTGTGATGCAGAATACATAACAAAGCTATACACACAATCAGGTTGCTTTAACCATCCCAAGATGAGATTTTATTAGACGTGTTCATTTTACTCTTTTATGCAAAATCAGTTATTTTCCCGTGTTCCTCTACCTGTTTCAAAATCACAACATTTTAAATTTACGTGCAGTTGGTGAATACCAGTAGAAATTAGTTATTTGATCACGTGCGTGACCTTTTATTGTGTTGATTTTTTTGTAGTCTAGTTATACAGGTGTTCTAAAGTCGTCTACCATGCATTAAATAGTTATCCCAATGGGAATAAACTCGCATAATGAATAGCGATGACGTGATTTGTTACAGTGTATCTGACAAGACGTGGACAAGACATGGCTCTGACATTGAAAGGTTCACTACAACAGATATCATAACTACGTATGTAGGGGGCCTGGGATTTTGACAATTACTTTAAATGTCAGTATTTAGTTGGAGTGTAGAGGGACAATGCTAAATATCTTCCAGCAACTTGATTTCCTGTCAGTTAATACGTTTTTTGGAGAAACTTTCTCCATTTGGGAAATTGAAAAGGGTTGAATGCTGATTGGTTCTGTTTATCGTGGTAAAGGTTCAGGCATGTCTGTCATCAGTCTATTATTTGTGGAGTTATTCTGGCCGCTGCAGTAATTTCTTATAACCTCTCATTACTTTGATTTCACCTGTAAGCATGCTTGTGTTGCATATATTTATCGTCAGTAGAAATGAATATATTGTCCTTGTCCATCTCGTAAATGTTTCTGTTCTATATTTAGAGCGGCATAGTTTCCAGCGGAGGGAGAATTTCCAAGTTTTTATTATTCAAAATCTTGTGTTAAAGTATGTCTGGAATGCTTTATGATTTTTATTTCTTTTCATTCTGAATGAAGCAACTAGAAAGTTCTGTTATTCCATATCGGTTCTTCGACAATTATCTGTATTATTTTTAAACTAGTGCGAGTGCCCTTTCAGCTGGTATTGTAGGAACGCGCTATTTGCTTATATAGTCATATCTGGTGGTTACATATTTTGAAATGTTTGTTCGAAAAGGTGAAAGGTGCATTGTACAAGAACTCTTCCATTTGCTCATGTTAAAAATTGGGGATGTTTATCTTGTAAAATATCAGGGAGATGGATGAATCTGTTGACCCTTTTTGTGGTTAGAAAACTTAGGATTAATTGATGAAATTAGATCTGAATTAGAAATAAGTTCTGATAATGAGGGGAATGGACTTTGAGGGAAACATATGATAGGATAGAATGAAGTAGGAAAAATAATTGAGAAAAAATGAACTCATTGTGAAAGAGATAACGTAGAAGGGGCAAAATTGCGAAAACGTAGGTACAAAAAATGAAAGAAATGCGAAAACCTTTCCTCATGCCTCTCTCTCCCAATGTCCTATTTTCAGCTGAGAGTGATAAGAGCATTCAAATCCACATTGGAGGATATGGAGGAGAAGAGATCTGTACATAGTTTACACAGCTTGCACAGTCTCCGGAGCTCACGAAGCCATCCAGGCCTTCGTCCCATGTCAGATATCAGCTACATTGACGAAGACCCGACAAAAACTCCGTCTCCTAACACGGAGAGCCAAAAGTCGGGCGGAAATCAATTCCCTAGACATGGCACCATGGGAAGAGAGGATCATCGAAATGTTCGCTGGACCAATTCTGAGATCCGCCCATCAACTCAGAGCAGCCTCAGTCCACATCGTCACATCAGTCGCACCTTGATTCCGGAGTTACCCAAACTCGTTCATGAGACCAGTATCTAAATTTGTAATAACTTTGGAAGGAAAACGAGCTGAGAAGGCACACAGGAGACATATAATCTCATTTCATCACCATCATCACAACCACCAGCGGCGCAATATTCCCTTTTCTGAAGCTGGAACAAAATCAAGTCTTAAAATTATGCTTTACACGTCTTCTTAAGCCAATTAATTAAACTCAATCTAAAAAGTAATAGTTTATAAATTAGTATGGAAGACAGTTGTGTATACAATCAGTTTCGTATAAGTACTATATGCGGGGGTTTGGTAATTATTTCTCTCCAAATAGCCAGTTTTAGAAGTTAGTCACGAAAAAAAAGTTTCTCACTTAAGGCCTAAAAGCAGTCTCAAAGTATAATTAGCTACCCTAGGGAAATCCATTGCAAAACTTTGTTTCAATGGAGAGGTCTTTTCTTCAGTCTTCCTACACAAACATACAGTTATGGAGCACACTATTGCATTTATACTTTTATCCCGTTTGAAGTAATATTCACTTCTGTCATCTGTCTCCTTCCCTCTCTCTCCATTATTATGAACCAATTCGCCTACTTTAAGTAGCTCAAGTCTGTCTTATTGATCTTCCTCCAAGGAATTCCTTAAAAAAATGAAACTTGAGTAGAAGGCACTTTCACTTTACTGCCAACTCAATCGTTCTTCCTTGTCTCCAACAAGAGATTTTGCAAGCTCATGTCATTCACTCTCTTACTTTATGACTGACTGTGCAAAACTCCTCACCTGATCCCACCTCAAACATTTCCCGTTCCAAGCGGATTCTCCCACCAGTTCCCTTGTAAGTTTTCCGAAAAGTTCATTTTGCTGTTTCGAGAATAAGCCAGGCTTTCATATTTCCTATGAGTAGTATAGTAGTAGCATGTACCGTCTTCAGATGAAAATATCATAGTTTCGGTAAAAAGTTGACTATTCAATTTACTTTCTCCACTTTTCTCTTTCGAGAAAACACGTTACCTCAAACGATTATACCCATTTTTACTCTCCGACAAATTATATATACTTAATTATATATCCGCTGCATGTGTTCTCTGAGCATTTTCCTAATCGCCAACAGAGTATATTTAAATACGTGCCATTCTTCAATTTTTCTGTCATTAGAGCCTAGACAGTTTCCTATTACATTAGACATATTCTCTTCTCTAACCTAGTTTACTAAAAGAAAGCAATATTAGCATAAATTAGTTATAGTTAGTGTTACCAAGTCATTGGCAGGGCACACAATCTAATGGACGCGTCCTCTCTCACGTTAGTCTGAACCTTGGAGTAATGCACCGAATTAATGGTCTCACAATTTCTCTCACACGCACAAGAGTTCTCTCTAAAAAAAAATACCAAAATACGATAATGATGCAAAATTTGATATCCTACAACTGAAGCAATCTGCAAAGCTGAACTCAATCCTTTTTACAATCAATTGCTTTCTGCATGTTTCTTGTCTTCCTACCAAATATACCTGCACTGTACCAAACTGTACCATGAATAAAAAGATATTTTAAATAATTTAACTCTTACAACCCTATCTGTAATACCATTTATATAGTATACATAGTTTTGTACGGAAAAGGCAAAATTCATATTAGGATTATTTTGGACGGTGGAAACATGCATCTACTTGAGAAAATGAAAATGAACATCTCTTCTTCTTCCTATCCTACACTTTCATCTCTTTTGTTGTTTCAACGTGACAGACTCTCTCCATGATTGATATCATAACTACGTCTAAATCATAGATACATGTGCTCCTACTTGCATTAAATTATAATTATAGTGTTGTGGTGCATATCCAGGCTTGTGCATCTTTGTCGTTATGAGCGTCGTTTATTTTTGTTAAATAACTAAATAAATGGAGATACGAGTGTAGAGACTCACACACACCTCCTCGATCTTACTGATTTGTTTAGAGACCCCGAAGGTTTCCTACAGACGGGAACTTAGTTAATGTTAGGAGATGAAAAGGGCTCTGGTGACATCTCTCGATTCACATAACTGTTGTTACCTTACTTGCTGTGCCACATAAGAAATGCATAGGGGGTTAACTATAATTGACTACTGTACTATAAAGTGATGACCACATAGTGATTTACTACATTATAAATAAATTGTATACACATCGTCTAAAAGCAGGTTTTTTCTCAACTGCACAAAAAGTTGAAAGATGACATTGTCAAAGTAACTGTGACATAATTGTAAAATAGTGTTTTCTCATAGGCTAGTCACTTATGTTCTGGATTAAAGGCTCCCACTACAAGATAGCATAAAGGGAAAGAGTATTACCAATCGGATTAGACGTTATACTAAGGCCTCTTAGGCGTCTGGAGGGAAACGGGAACATGGAAAATGTACATATGTTTGGCCATGACTGAATATTAAGGGGACAATGACATGTAAATAGTTAAACGTACTTTCTGTAAATAACCAAAACTGTTGAGTTTAGTCAATTACCTTTAGCTAAGAGTGTAAATAATAAGTGGTAAGAAGAAATCTATAATCTTTGCCATGGTAGGGGTGGAAGAAGAAATTCTCAGATTATCTCGCACATACCTACTATAAAAATTTATTGTAAGATGATGTAAACTTATGATGTACATAATATTGGCGCAGGGAAGGCTTAGTTAGGGGTTGCTGGTTTGGGGTGGAAAAGTCACTGCAAGAGTGAACACAAGGTATACGAGGGAAATGTGACGGAGGACTAGTCAATTTTTTTTAGGGAAAACGTTTCCATTACTTGAAGCGCATATTTGAATTCTGAGAGAGGAAATTTATAAAAAAGTACTTGCTACTGCTCGTTCATTTCCTGCTAAATATTAAATAGGTTAGACAGACATTTATACAATAACGGTCGCTAAAAAACAAATAAACAGTTCTTTCCTAATCAATATACACATTGACATGTAAATACATAACTCAAACAAGAAAATACTCTTTTCTGGTCTTTTGTTTTTGCAAAATTGCAAGTTGTCATTGTAGAGTTAAATACGAGATAAAACCTGGTAAAAGCAAGAATACATAAACTTGCCGCTCTCACAAATATGAAATATTGAGTAAATGCTTTTCATAATTATGGTTATGGTAAACGGGTTTGTTAGTGGGGTAAATGATAACTAAATGATGATTGCATAAAAAAATCTTCTTATTAGGTATGCCAATTTGCAGTGTATGATTTCTGGATTTTAAGGGTAAACACATACCAAGACATTCACGAGTAGCCTGAACTCACAAGTAAGAATTTAATCAACCAAGATCACTTTGTGTCATAATGCTGTCTCCTTCAATAATGGAAATGATAGGGTTGTGAAGGCATTTAGCCATTGCCACAGGTTTCCGAAATATAGCTATCGCTAATTGGATGAGAATACCGGTGAGAGAATGACCCTCTTCATTTTTGAAAGGGGCGATTGAATTTTTAAAAAAATACCTAGGTAGTTTACAAACTATAGCATAATTGACTATAGTGGTCGGATATCGTTTCGAAAGCTAGACTGACAGTTAGGAGGGGAGTTACTGCTCCACGAGGCGGGTATGAAAGGGTTTTAGGTCTTTTCCTTTGAACTGTGTAATGAAAGGATATGAAAATGAAAACAGCACAGGGTATGTTTCTGAAACGATGCAATGTTGGTTAACCTAATTACCATGAATGATAAATAGTCTCATTCCTATATTATCCAAAGCGGTGTCTAATACTATGAACTAAATTCGTTCACAATTTAGAAGAGTTTTCTTTAGACATATCAAACTTGAGCAGATGCAAACTAGTTTAAAAAAAATTGATGTAGTTAGTTTAACGTAGGACATAACAGTTGATATCCTTCACAGTAGTAGTCATAATCAATGCAATCAGTCATCACCATTGTACATATATGGATAGGTAGATATATTTAATCTGATTATGACAGAGTTTCCGAATTCTGAACACGTTAATTAGGTAATCAAAATCCAAAAGTGAATTGATTAACTAGGTTAGTTAAAGTGAGACTTCATTATTATACATTTGGGATGCATTTTTTTGAAAAATGCTAAAACTATTTGAAAGACAACATAAGATTTCGTATTAAAAGTAATTCTGATATATATTATACATAATCTTCTACTCATCTATCGATAAATTTAATGAGCCATCTTACAATTAGCTTAAACTACACTATTAAAGTAACAACAATCCCTTCAGAAGCTAGCCTTGAAGTTTCTGTGAAATATTTTTCGAGAGCAACAACGGTAGCAGTGTGTCCAAGCCCTCTAAGCTCCACCCATATTTTATCGTAACAGATACTAGTGAAACTTTCAACATGCCATGAGATCATGAGAAATTTTATAAAGAAATCAGAAATAACTACTGCAATGCATTTTTATAATCTTTAAAGAAAAAAAAACATAGACCACATCGTAACATTTTTACATGCATGGACCAAAAACAGTAAACAAAAATGCAGGAATGTTATACTCGATTTATATTAAATATGATGAGGAGAGGGAGGGGAACTATCAATTATAATCGATTGCAACATGTATGTATTTTTATAATTATACAAATATTTAGATACAAAAAGTACTTTATAAGTGCACTCACTTTTACCTAGACACACTGAAAAGAAAATTTTTGCAAGGGGGTTGACTATAAACCCTTCAGAGTACACTTGTAGTTGAGCTAAATTCAAAAGAATGCAATTAACTATATTGCTCATCCTTAGTCTTGTTGATAAATCTCCTTGTTTACTCTGTCCTCCAGGTACCAGATAAAAATGGTGCCTTAAAGCTGTTTAGAAACAGTGGAAAGTCTGTTAGGCAAAAGACCATAGAACTAACTTGTCCCCTTTTCTCGGGCCGGTTGCTTGGATAGAGCTACATTGACAAAATCAGGCCCGACTTCGCATTTAGGACGGTTACGAAAACACTTTCTCTTTCCAACATAAAACACACACACTTAACTGAATTTAATAGCTCAACCTCACTTTAATTACTATGAATCAAAATCACCGATGGCAATCAATAAAGAAGAAAAAAAATGGCTGTAAAAGGTCTCACTACTTTTGGGATAGTTGTCCACATTTTTTGGTGTTTTTATAACACACTCACTATTAGGATCAAAATACATGACAGATACAAAGATACTTACATAGGTAGCACTGAACTTTTTTGCCAGGGAGAAAACTAGTTCATTCATAGTTACATTAAAACTGTTTATGCAAAAGGGACTATTTGTATCAAGGAAACTATATAAAATGCACAGAGTTAAACTAAAAGTTACAGAATTAGGTATGATCATTAAATGATGATTTAAATGTGTAGGTGTAGTTATCTAATGCATACAACTCCCTATGATGACCAATGATTTGTACTTTTCATTGTTCCGTACTACCTGATTAGTGATATGTATGAAACTAGCGTAGAACATAGTAACTATTAAACGATGATACTATCAATATCGTCCAAAATGATGGGGAAATCAAAATATTGAAATGGGGCACACAAGAATATTTTGACATTACTTATGCTCGCTCCATTTTCTTCATCCCCACGAAATTGTGACAACTTTAGTTCTCATTTCCAATTTTAATGTAGCAGAACAAGTGAGTTGTCATCTTGAGTTCAGCACAAACCATAATTTTAGATGGAGCCCCATTCCTATTGCTACTGAAGTACAGTTGTAGAATAACTAGTCTTTGACAATGGCAATGTCTCTGACTTGGTTTTAGCTAGTTTCCTCCTATTAAATTAATCATAATCTCAACCCAAGCGCTGATATTCTGTCGAGTTACCTTTTCAAGTAATTTGAATGTGCTGTGGTGAATTTTATTTAAAAACCAATTCATGCCCAATCATTTCCAAAACAAAATTTGATATATGTAGGTCTTTAGTTATTAGCTGGCACTGCATTGAGATGAATATATATTTCTCGCATTACTTCCGCTAATCCCTTTCCGGTTAGGATCTGCATTGAATGCATACACAAGTTTGAAGTAGGAATTTAATCCGATTTTCACATGACATACAGTTAGTTATAGTTTTAAGATTCTTTACTATAATTATTACCAGAGTCGGTACAATTATTTATTTTAAGTGAGGAAAAACGATGTAAAACGCCAGAAAAATTTCTGTATGTGTATTATTATTATGGAAAACTGTTCTTACAATTAACTAATCTATAGTCGGCATACTTACTACCTTACATATACATAGCAATGGCGGGACTACGCTTGTAACTTTGTTCTTGACTTGAGAGTCAGTGAAAGAGTGAGCGATAGGGAATGTTACCACATTATATATTTACAAGGTATTCAATCACAGTTCTAATTAGTTCTCAAAATGATATTTAGTCACTGTTTATATGCTGTATTCCTAATTATGTCAGTGTTAAAGACGTTTATTGTGCTAAAAAGATACACTCGGTGAGTATTATATTGTCGTACTCTTACTTAAAACTATAACTATATAACCATTTACTGCTATGATTATTCTTCGCCGTTTTCTTTAGTTTTTTTTAAATAATAAACTTGATACCTCTGTATTTAAAATATGATGTAGGAGTTCCACACTATCATCATCTCTTATTTTGTATGATTTCAAGTTCATCCTCATTTGCTCCATTTCCTCTTTTTAGCTATTAAGGATAGAGAAATTGATTATCTTAAGTTGTGACAGGTAACGGACTGGCATGACGTTCTATTTCCAATATACATACGTGGGGGGATATCAGTTGGCAACATTGTTTCACTGTTAGGTGTTCCGATACTGAGATGATCTAAAAGAGCAAAGTTGTCCCATGTTTTTGAGTTTGTTTCCTTCATGAAAGAGAAACTTGGATGGCCACCCTTTTACTAGTTTACTCTTAATCCTGGTAATTAAACTAAAATTGTTCTTTGGAAATCGAGAAATCTCTGTGAAATTGCTGTGGAAGAGAATATGTAAAAAATTCTTCTTGAGTTACTCGCAGACTATATCTAATTTGCAACAGTTTACAAGCAAAAATATATAATTAACGTAATCTACCGAACGAATATATATTGCACTCACTGACATCACAGTAAAAAAAATATCAATATAATCTATATATTTACTAAAACACTATAATTATTAAACTTTTTTCTGTAGTTCAAACAAAAATTTCCATTATATATAATAAAAAAATGAAAGTTAATCTTTAAATTATCCTGAGTTTAACGAATTTCTACAAATTTTTGTGTTTGAGAAGTCATTGAGAAAAAAAAATACACATCCTTGAGCTCCTTGTATTATAAAAGTATTATTTTATTTTATTTTACAAATCCAATTTTGAGTCCCAGTGTACATAGCTCCTTTCCAAATGTTTGTCTCTTAGTTCAACTAACGTTCACCCCCATATTGTTTTATATAAAAAAAAACTAGTATGATTTGTTCCTTTCGTTTCATTTAGTGAACATAATTATAATTTATTGTTTTTTAAAAATCATTTTGGTTGTTCTCTCCAAAACTCAACTATCCAAAAATATTTCCTACTCTGACTCCAGAAACATTTTGCCTTTGCATCATCATAAAATTTGATATATGAAAAAGATTTAATTGAATTTGAAAATACGAAATTGCCCTACCAGCCATTCCAGAGAAAAAAAAGTTTAATCCATCCATAAACGAAGTTGTTCTCCTTGAAGCCCCTTTAACATATATATATATATGATTGATTTACTTGGTTTTTATTTCTTAAGCAAAAAAATAACTTAACTTAGTTTTATATTTAAAAAAATCACAAAACAAACAAAAAAAGTGAATCAGTTAATTTTCACCGCACTGCCCTTTGATGTGTAAGGTCATTGGCGGTGAGTTGCAAGAGAGATTGATCCCGGTACCCTACAGCAAGAGTTCCACAGATCAAGCTGTAAGCCTCTCGTTTCAGTGCTTCACTCTATATTTTTCATAAAAAAAATACTCTTTTTTTACTTGTTTTTTTTTCTTTTCATGATAAATAATGATTATATATTAATGATTGTCTTCCATTTCTATTGTAATGTAAACACGTCTCTCTCTCACTTAAAATAATACAGACACTTTTGTATCGTAATGAAATGTATGCTTGCAAGCTTCTTTTCCCCTAGGTTATTCTCAGTCAGTTTGATTTTGTTCCTACAACAAAAAAAGGAATCAGCACAGGACACGATTTCACTCAAAACTTTCTCATTCTATGCTTATGAAACTCTTGAGCTTTCTATCCAGCATTTTAGCCTTCTTCCTTTAACTCGCTTTTGTGTAGCGCCATCGCACTTTGCTTGAAAATTTCAATTTTCACCTTGTTCTGGATGTGCCAAAGCTTTTGAAATCTGTTGGCTTGGATGTCTTCCGCGGCTACTGATGGGATTTCGCATGCTTACTCCAACCTTTCTGAATTGAGAGTTGATGATTTTTGTGCCTTTTTGTCACTTGTGTGAACATGTCATGATCGTTATCCTTGTTTTTGTGATTGTCCCTTTTTCTAAACTGTAGAATAGAATGTTTTGGATTTTTTTTCCTGAAGAATTTGGGAAAACCTTTTTTTACTTGGACGGAAATACTTGCATGACCGATCTTACTTCCAAGTGTGTAGGATTTGTGTTTTTCTAACCTTTACTGTTAATGACTGAACTATACTTTTACTAATCCCTTTTCCCTTACAATGAAGTACAAAATTTGACCCTAATTCTAGACGAGTTTACCCCTATTTTTTGAGTGTGTGCATGAATCACCTTAAATTTAACCCAGCGTTTGAAATTTGACATAATTATAAGATTGCAAGTTTTAATGCATAATGTACATAATATTACTATAAACTCTAGGCTGCCATGCCCGTGCATACATATTGCTCATGAAAACTGCTCATTCTTGCTAGCGTAAATACTGTACAGTTATGAACCACAGCGAAATGAAATCTCATTGATTAGTGTTCTTCTTACATTGCTTATCAATCAAACCTTCAAGTGAAAGTATACTTTCGACGTTATCTGCTTACGTAACTTTAGTTTATTGATGGTAAACCTAATTGTTTGATTTTGCCCCGAAGCTTTTTTAAGAATGCGAAAAAAAAACATGCAAATCCCATACATGAGAAAATCAAACATTTTACATTCAACCAGCACCATTTGAACAATTATCTCTGCAATAGTCAACAATCCATACATATTTTTTTCATTTCCGCATTCATGTCATCAAAATATTAACTAATCAGTGGTTTGGTTTTCCGACTTCCAACCACAGTTCATTGGGACCTGCGTTATCAAAAACATACAGATCATAGTCATATTAGCCCAGTGAAGGTCCGAATTTTGCACAATAAACATTTTCAAACAATCAAGTTACACCCATAATAAAATACAGTTTACCACCATCATAATATTTTATTTACTATTAGACTCTACTACTAACAATATACAAAAATACCTACATATACTGAAGGTTACTTCATATCCTAAGTGATCTAGGATGTACATTGCTTGTTTACTTATGGCATGCCATAATTGATTCCTCCAGCTTTTGAACCGAATTGCTTGTTTTTATTGACTTGAAGTGCATTCGATTTAGTTTGAAGAACTTAAACCTAAAAAATGAACTGGGAATGAAACGTTGTTCTCAGATCCAATCAAGATGATCATAATTAAATAGTTTCCAGAAATAAACACAATCAATCAAAGAATATCTTAGAAAATTAAGCCTTTCTTGCTTTTCCGTGTCAATTTCAATGTCATCTTTGTTGGATCACCAAATAACGTTTCATTCTTATGGAAGATCGTCAGTTGGACACTGAAAGTATCTTAAATTTATTGCATCATAATTAATGTTAATGCAATAATAATATGTGTATTAGCATACCACCAGCACGCGGTGTGTACATATTCGCCAGTTTACACAATGAACTGGCTATTAGATTGTTTTGCTTACTTATTTGCAACTTGTGATCTAGATAAACGTTCCCTCACAAAATCAATTTTGAAGCTATTGATTTCGCCTGCAAAATCCACAGTCATTTGACAATCATTCCGTGTTGTATTAAATGTGCTACTATATCCGTGTATATATACTCGTGGCCTGATAGGAACATTTATTAGCTGGTTTCATTTACCGTTATGTTTACCCCTTCGCATACAACTCAACATTTTTTATTATCATTTCGCAAGCAAAGCCATTTATTTCCAGTATTACGTAAATTAGTCTGATAATCTTGTTCAGTTATGATTATACACCGTTATGATTTTGAGCTACGCATATTCTATGGCGTATACCTGCTCAGTTAATTTGTTTTAAATGCTGCTATGTTGGTTTTTCTATATAAAATAAATGAAAAAGCATTGTATTTTTTCATTTCTAGTCGTTGTTTACACACGTTGATAAAGATAAATAATGAATTTCAGTTTTGTTCTCGCATGCTCGTGTTGTTCGTGCTTCCGTACAAAAGAACAAAGAAAGGAAGTCAGTGGACCATTATCCATTATTATATATTGTGTATCTTATAACTACCAATATCTGTAATCTCTATATCTTTAGTGTATAACTCTATAATCTCAATCAAACTCTTGTCGAAATTTATTCTCAATATTCCTTCACTAATCATCTTTTATTGCATCAGTCCTCAAGTTCGGTAGAATATGTAATGTGATGTTTATAAATATGACAATACGATTTACTGTGGTTGTGACATGCAAAGGATCGTTCCAAAATCTGAAACAAAAATAAGAATCACTTGACCATGTTTTTGGAGGTTGGATCTATTAGCAATCTATCTATAACTTACTTAATTTGTCAGTTTTAGAGTAGACCTTTATCCCACCCAATCTTGCTATTATTATATTATCACCCATTTTACATCTGTATTGACGTGAGGCAGAAAAACGTTTAGAGGAATGACTTGTTCTCTTCCTGATTTTCGTCATGTCGTCAGAAATATGAAATATTTCACAGGTCTCATAACAACTTAGTCACGCACAGAATCCATCTGCATTCAAAAAAATATATATATCACTAATATCCATTTTTGCAGGTCAAATATAATCATTGTTGCACTTTGATAGTGGCTGTTTGCAGCAATAAAATATCAAGTTAACGACTGGACATGAATGATAATTTTTTTAGTGTAGTTTAACCCAGTCACTTAACACTGTCACTGCTCAGCGGCAGGAACTAAGTGAATGCTGTAAAAAGTAGAGAGCAAAACTGCGCTCACTTTCCTTCTGCTCATGAAGTGAAGCCTGGATCATTTTTTTAATAGTTTTTATAACCGTTTTATTTTCTCCATACCATCGCCTCACTTAAGTTCTTGTACATCCGTTATTACCCAAGGATGCGCAAAAAAATCCTAAAAGTTATACCGTTGTTGTTGTTGTTGTTGTTGATTCATGTAAAATCGTAGAAGTCTACTTAGATTAGTTTTAATACAAAATACAATTGATTTTTTAATGCGAGTCGTCATCTCTCTATATTTTTAATGTTAGAAGCTCTCTCTGGCTCTAGTCTTTACATAAAATAGTAAAACTCTGTATACTTTCTCTACTTCTATCTGTAGACTTTCACTCCTTGTAATTGAGGAGGCTGCTGTGTAGGCTGCCTACAAATATCCTTTTCTTACGAGTACTTATATTAGATAGTGGCTTCTCCATACTGGACTATGGCTGTGTAGAGCAGTGACCACAGTAGTTGAAAAAAGAGCTTTCCCGTAAAACGAGAGTGTAGTCTTTTGAGAAACTTTTCTAAAATTGTTTTTACACTAGTTGTAATGATTTCAATTTAGTACTATTCCATTCGCAACTTTTTTGAATAGTGAAAGTCGCACATCACAACACAACTTCTCGCGGTATCAACTACTTAACGTTACCTAACTTATGTTGACTTTTTTGTTGGTTTGAGTGAACAGAAAAAGGAGAACGGAACCCTTCGTTTCAGTTCAGTTTTTCATTATGTTTCTTTTCTATCAAATCTTCATACTTCTCAACAATCTTAATGAAAGTCAGGTATTTCTCTTATGGCCTTGACCGCACCAAGTTTTGACAGTGACATTAGAGTAGTTTTTAGTTTCTCAACAATTCTCTAAAGTTCAAGTTAAGGCATGAGTTTGATGATATGAATCACGTTGTAGAATAATTTTGTTTCTCCTCTAGATACACTTTTTGTAGTAAGTAGTATTTTTTACAGACTAAGATTTTTACGTAAAGTGGAAGAGAATCCATGATTACGGTAGATAAAATTAGATAGTCCCCCTTCAATATGTTTTGCTGTCGGAAGGAACTGCAACAAGTACATAAAATATCTGAAATATCCATAAAACGTTGATTAATTAGCATCACAATTCTTCCTGAACATATGCCATATAAATTATCCATTCCAAGTACATTTTGAAAACCATTCACCATCTTTCTCTTATCAAGGGTTGACTACAGGCATAAGCGACAGGTAAAGAGAGGCAGTTGGCATAAGCTTGACGAACTGAATAAAAACAAATTGATCCAAACCTCCAACTGCATTGTCAGTACCGACATTGATCCAACCAATCGCATCCGTCATTATCATTTATAATCATTCAATTACTAAAATAAAGTCATTTGATCATAGCCTAAGGTTTAAGTATAACTTTAATTCTATCTTGAATAACGTCCTTACATAGCTACTTATTTCAAGCGTTTCTACTAAAAAAAAAACTTCGCGTTCTTGACATGTGAAGAAAACTAACACGAATAATGAATGAAATGAATACTGGTCCACTGAACTCCTTTGTTTGAAAGCTACAAAAACGCTCAGACTCTTTTTACTGGTTTCATTCTGGAATATGAAAGAGCCTCACAACCTGTCGCTGTTACGGTATTTTCGAGACGGTGATGTTGTTGAGCTTTCTTCATCAATAATTAATGACGGGAAGTAAGTGCTTTCTTCTCTTCTTCCCCCAATTTCTCTGACTGTTCATGTTATACATGGTGTCGTGGCTGGTGATCTGTAGCCCCGATCCCCAAGCGAAACTGTCTCGTGAATGTTGGCAAAAAGAGTCTGAAAAAACGCGAAGCGTTGCTCGCTGGGTACAAGACAAAAGCAAACCGATTCCGATTTACTTTGTCTTCCTATCTAATTCTATTGTTGTTGTTCTCTTATTATTCCAATTTGCATTTATTCTAGTTATCGTTATAATTTTCGTCTGGTTATTCTTATGATTGTTATCTATTCTATTCGCTGCCAAGCATTTTTTTAGTCATATACTTTTACTGTGTATTCCAACAGAGCTGACTTATGATTCGGCATGTCCGCCTTATTATCTGCATCCAATATAATTATAAAGTCAATGTCTATTATATTCTATAAGTGTGACAATGTGAATTTTGTCAGAATATTTTCAATGTTTTCAATATATATCTATAATACTCACTATTTTCTTAACAGTTATCTTTTTGTGGCGAAAATTTTATTATATATATATATATTATAATTATGGTTGGCTATATATCTCTTTCTATTCTTATATAATATATAATATATATCTCAACTCAAAACAAACTATGTTTAACAATACATTTTTTTGCAAATATCTCAATCAAAAAAACAACAGAAATCTTTTTCGTTCCCAACAAAACACTGATACAAAATACTATAAGCCAAAAGGGAAAAAAAGCTGAATACTATCCAAACCGACTCTATAGTTTCCTTAGCTAAAAAAATATATATTCTTTTGATTCGTTCACTTCGGCTGGAAGTTATGTTCCGTTGTATAAACTTAATTTATACTTTTACAAAATAACGATCTATGATTTCCTTAACCATATATATATTTGTTTGTTTCGTCATATGCTATCTAAATTTTTTAATTGCTACTAAAAAAAATAGTTGAGAAACCAAAAATATTATTACAAACAAAAACAAAGATCTGAGCAAAACAATGATCATCAAACCTGAACCAAATCGAATTATTTAAAATTGTTAGGCGGCAAGGCTTCAACTTGGGGATGCACAAACGAAAGCCAGACTGTCAGAGGTAATAAATCAGCTCTGTTGCGATTTCGTTTGTAACTCTATAATATACTATTTCTATTATAATTATCTATTATTATCTCTCTCTCAATATCATTGATCATTTATTTTCCTTACTTTCTGTCGCTTTTCGTTACTTATCGTTGACGTTTTTTGTTTTATATAAACCATATAAATATTTGTACTTACTCTATATTATATATTATCTGGGTTAATTTATGATTTTGTTGTTGTTGGCTCGTAACGATAGAGAGAAGGACAGGGTGGAGCAGGAAGCGCTAAAATAACCCCCCATGTCTTTTTTTTTCTTTCCTCTTGACTTTCCAGATTCGTGTGGTAAACGCGTTCCGTCAGGGTCTAGACACTCGGTATGGAGAAAGGAGTAATCCATCCATTGCTGCAGTCCTTCAGAAACAGGCCTCGCTGAGCAAACGGCTCTCACAAACCTCTTCCATTGAGTATGCCGACAATTATCCGTATGAAGTGTCAGTCCCCGAGTTTGAGCGGTTGTCATCCCGAAGTCATACAGAAACTGCGGTTTAACGTTCAGTAGCACTTTCCCTGGGGAAGAGTTAACTAAAGCAAATCAACCGCTGTAAATGAAATCATTGTTTTTTAATGGGAAACGAAAGGATAGCCACTTTTTTTAAGCAACCTTCTGATGAACATAAAGATGCTGTATTATTACCTTTATCAATAATAGTTCACTTGTTAGATGCTACGTGCTAATTATCATTACTATTGAGTAGGAGTAGAGTTAAGCTGGATATACTGATTATTGTCTCTCAGATTTATTTTTGACAGTGGAGATGATGAACAAAAGGAAAACAATACAAAAAAAATATACAACTCATGTTTAAGCTAAACTTCAGAGAACCGACGACTATCAGCAAAACATGGAAAGAAGATAATACGCTGTTTTTTTTTTCGTGCGAAGAGGATTTGTTTCAACAAGCATTAAAAAAAATGTGAGCTCGATGACTATCATATGTATTAATTAAACTACAATACACAAATTTTTCAACCCTTACGGTCTACAGTACTATTATTATCTCATAAGTAGTTTGATGATTTCAGCCGGAAAAAAAAGTATTCGCTAATTGAGAGGTTTATTGAAGGGGGACAAACAGAAATGGAAATTAGTGTATTATTTACATTTAGGTATTATTTTGTAAAGACAAAGAACACTTATTACATCGATCTTGATTACCTTATAAAAAATATGAAAAAAATTTAAACCATAATTGCATTGTTATGTATTGAATAGTGATATAAACTACTTCATCAACAATAAGAGCATAAAAGTAAAATCAAACTGTATAAAAAAATGTATCCAATGACAAGAGAGAAAAAAAATTCTATGCACAGTTCATCCGACTAGAGTATAAAATCTAGCATAATATAAATATAATTAGTCATATATTATATCAGATAGTCTAAAAAAAGAAACGGTGATTTAAATAAAAGTGAAGAAAAACTAGTAATGTTAGTGACTAGCAGACCTTGTTTTAAGTTAGTTAAGTATACATCTAGCTAGCTAAAAAGCATATAGTAGTTTGTACTTAAAAGTTAGTCTTTGAACTTTATGAAGCTATAAACAAGAGAGGCCATATAAATGTATATAGATTAGTAGTTATAATTACCTAATGTCATAAGTCATCAGGATAGTTAATGCAGATAAAAATAAAAATAATGCAAACAGGCAATATATCGTACTTGAGGGGAGGAGACTTGAAAACAAAGAGGCGGTAGGAGGAAGCTGATAAAACAAGATACTATACATTTATGTACTTAATTTACACAGGGCAAATGTTCAGCCTCAACTCTGAGCAAAAAAAAATCAGTTAAACTTTACATACGACTACACTTGGTGTTTTCAAAATGGTACTATTATCATTACTATACTTTGAACGGTTATTCTTACACACTGTAATAAAATAAATACTACGCTGCTACATTTTACATTACATCTTAGAATACAATCATATTTGCGAAAACGTGTATTTATTGTTGAGAACACTGCTGATTGTTGTTGACTAGGTTAGGGCTGCGTAGTTTACTGTAGAACGCCAACAGGCCGAGTTACACCTAGCTATAGCCATGCTGTTTAAACCTATGTGTAATCGGCGAGGTGGGGAAAACAAGTTGATTTTTTATGGAAAAAACCGGGCCTGAATGAAAGCAACTTTACCTAGATAAATTGTACTTAAGATAGGGTGAGATATGAAACGTAGTCGAAATGAAACTCTGTATTATTATCACTAAATATATATCACTTATAGGCTATGATCATCACGCAATATGAAACTATTTATGTCTTCATCAAGTTCTTTTTGATTACCACATTTTTATTGGCAGTGACAAAAGCATAAAATAATATTCCAATTTTAACGAAACTGAATGGGGAAATATATAATTTGGGAGCTCTTCTGACTAACTTTGAAAACAAGACGAAATCAATCAATCAGGCAAATCATTACAAAAAAAGTATATATCGTTAACGAACCAATTCCACATTTTAATTAAATCTATTTTCTCAGTTGTATTACGTATCCTGAGTTCTTTTGTATTCATAAATTCTACCGTCAGGAGAAAGTATATATGTTTAAGTGAGCAACTCCAAAGCATTCAAAATAACAAAGACAATTAGTGTTGGGGAAGGATATTGAGTAAGTTAAAGATAAATACAAAATGTTTAAACTATACATATATAGGTCTAGGTTGTTAACTGGTGATTGAGGAACGCTATTTAAAAGTAGTTAGCCAAGTTTAGTGGAGAAAGAGCAGAATTTTTTGCATGTATGAAAATACTACGTAGTGAGCTGCGGTGAAAATGAAATCTCTCATGTTACACTAAACCTAATTGTACTATCCACTTTGGAGAAAACAAAAACCTAAGGATAATCTACAAATTTAGAAAGTTTAACGAAGATTTGTGCTTGTTAAATGGGATTTTGAAAATTCTATATTTAGTGTTCATTACTACACCTAATCATAATATAGATGTTAAGTATTAAAAAAAAGCATTATGATTGTTATCTAGATCATAGAGAGAATCCGTGTATTCAATATATATGTCTGTATTTCGAAGAAGAAGAAACCAACTCATTTCACTTAAGATCAGAAAGTATTTCGACATTGTTTCACTTATTTCCGATTTTCAATTTTCAAATGGAAACAGGACAACTCACAATTGTATTTAAAAAATGTTCAATAAAAAGCTCTAGATGAAAACTACAGAGAATCGAGTGAAGACGTAAGAAAAAAAAATGAATAAAAAGAAAAAAATTAAAAATTCCTTTCTTATTAAAAGAAGACTTTGACCATTGGGAAGGAGAAATACTACGTCTATTTTTATTCACATCATCATATATGAATGATCATTCATGATTTATGTATTAAAATTGCCTCTTATCCTTCTACCTTGCTTTCATATCCACTCATCCCATAAGTCTGCCCTTTGTTGATTGTTTTCCTCTCGACGACCAGTTTCCAACTCATCCGTTTCGGCAGCGTCACGCATGATCTTTCATTTCTTTGATTAAGTTCTGCAGCGCCCAGTTGGGAGATGTCTGAGGAGGGCCGTAAGTCCATTTATTAGCTGGCTTCGTCGTCGGCCTGCAATTTGCAGCGCATTCATCAATATGAACTTACATCTCGTTGAGCGAGGCCAGGTGCAATTTAGTCGAGAGCATTTTTCAATGTCATCAGCGTCCTTTATGCATCTGATGTGATCGGGGTTGAATGGAGTAATTGAAAATAAGCTATAAACCCCTTTATCAATTCTCTTTTTTACGAGGAACAACTGTCAAGCCCACTTGAATGCCCCAGTCGAGTCGGCCTGCGCCCGGCGAGAAACTTTTAACGACGGCTTTGCGGATGCGTATTATTCTAATCCGTTACAGAACTAGATGAAGATGAATGGATATCGCGAGAACATCAAGTTGATAAGGACGGTGACAGCGCAAAATGGGGGATTTTTGCATTATAGTATAATAACTATCATGTTGCCATTACCAGCATTACTTCACGTTCATACATATAACGATATTGTTGTGTTCACGATAATAATCATCGTGTTGTCATCCATTACGTTTTGCATACACGAGCACCAGTCATCCTGCATGTCTGCGCGTAGTTATGGCATTTTTTTTAGAAAATCTGGCGATCCAACGGTGGCAAATGTTTTACAATTTGCACTTGGCGCAGCTCAATTATCCCAGCCATCACTGCTCAAGTTCCATGGGGAATAATGGGATTCAGGTGAGTAACATATAATAACATTAGCTTCAACATATCCTCCTTGACTTTTTTCCATCTCTTCCCCCTTGAATATTTTATAAGTGCTTGATATATGTACCTATACAATAAGCATAGTAAAATATTCTTCATTCTTTAAAAAAGAAACAGTCAATTGTTGAGAAATGAACTGAAAAAAAAATGAGTCCGAGAGTGAGTAACGCTTCATCATCATCAGCATACATCATACTTACACAGCCTCAGACACTTTTTTTTGCAAATTATCTACTTTTTCTTAACAGGATACAAAGAATGGGAATCGGAAAAGATCGGTTGTTGTACTGTCGTCCGTTGCGTCGTGGTAGCCGTAAGCAAGCTGTCTGACTTTGCTCCTCTCCGATATGATCACATTTTATTGCAAGAGATGCTGGCTGGTTTCATATTGCAACTGCGTAAACTGGCGTAGCATTATAATGTGCATATTTTATTTCTTGCCATTTTCCTTCCCTCTGTCCGAAGAAGAGTCAGACCTAAGGAGGGCAGTTAGCTTCGTAGTTATCGTCCATTACTTAAAGGCTTTCTACATTAATACCCTGAGTATCTACATGATGATGAGGATGATGATACTGATTATACTTTGAATGTTATTTTAAGCCGTGTTAGAGTATGATTTAAGATTAGTTTTATATTATTCTATTGTCAACTTAGCGTCAACTGAATGGATCTGCTCGAGCCAACGTGACTCGTGTTTATTGAGAGTCGAGGCAGATATGTCCGATAATCTAAAGTGCGAAGTAACTAGTTCTGCATATTACGCTGAAATACATGCATATGTATTTATTGTCAGTTTCTTTCGTACATCCGTCTTACAATTTACTTTGTGAAAGCCTTGCGTTGGAGGGATCTAACATAAAAAGCGGTATCTTAAATACTCAATATTTATGTGAGGGGAAAGGGAAGAAGGGGTTCTCTCATTTCTAGACATTGACATATGATATGATGTATGAACATATTTGAAGCTTGAACAAAGTCTCACACTCTGAACAAAAAACTCTGAACGTAGTGTAAGTAGCGATATCCTCGCGACAAAATTACCCATAATAAAGTTACCACACTTGCTTGCTACCTACCAAAGAGGTAGACAAAGCTGTTCTAAGCTATGGTCATCATCATCGGAAGAATAAGTAAGCTCAACTTGCTTTTGCCCATGAGTTCATTGTAAAATACATTTCTGAAGGGAGTATTGTACCAAAGCAGAAAGACAATGCACCTCATCTTCCGGTTTCTTCATTTAGCGAGAAGACTGAGGGAAGGAAATGCTTAAACAAGTCATACAGTCCGCTATTTCTCTGATGGTCGAGGTGAGAAGGGGAAAAGCCTAGGGAAAATTGTCAATCTATTCATATTGTACACACATACAATATGCGTGTATTTTTAGCTTAGCACTGCATATACAATTGTATTGTCAATATCATGCAACAATGTCTTCATCTGTATAATGAGTAATACGGCAGCCGAATTGGGACTATAGCATACCGTCATAGTCATAATGACAATGACTAATTCATATATTCCATTTTCCCTTGAACAGATCTTCGTAAATTGAACAGGATGCCGGAGAGTGACAAAAATTTCTGCTATGCATATCTCAGGAGACAAGGAACAACAAAAACAAAATATTTTGAAGGATGAACTGATGATGACTTGACTTATGAATAGACCTTGTTCACTTATCGCAAGCTCAGTCTTAATCCATTCCTAAATGATGCTCTTGAGCACGCTCCATTGCGACTTAAATGTGCTTGCCAAGTCGAAAATATTCATCTGCAGTACATGTAGTCTCCAGTCAGAGCTATAAATGTTTATAGTTAATGCGCTGCAAAGAATTAAAGAGATCATCATCAAACTTTTTTTTAGCACAGCTCAAATCTTATCATCACGGACATCATTTCATTATTATTGTCGTGCTTCATTTCATTTGCTGACAAACATTTTTTTCTCTCCCTTTGTGATGCAAATGGGGAGAATGCATTAAAAGGTTTTTGCTCTGCGTCATATTTTGACATAGATTATGCATTTAGCTGTGATAATGAGCGTGGTGTTTTTTTTTACTCTTAAACTGTGCATGAGTAATGTTTTCATGAGGAGCAGCAGGAGAGAAAAGTTGAACGTGTTTTCTTCCTTCATTTGTCAACTTGAGCTCTTGCAGTATCATTTTTCCTTGCTCTCTGTACCCTTCCATTCAGTTCAGTTCTGTGTAATGATGTAGGAGAGTGATTCTCCTAATCCATGTTCTCCATTACCTACCCTTTAACGAAGCAACCCTCTCCCCAATAAACGATTGTTTTCCTCCTGCATAGAGCTTTTGCTGTTATGCTGTGTGACGATCTGATCTTGCATACTACTTTTCAGATGACGAGATGAAGCAGACAAAGCTGACCAAGCAGGGATAAATGTGGAAAAAGTCTTTGTGCACTGCATATGAAGTAGCAGGTAAAGGATGTAGTGGAATAAGATAAACCAAGGGTGAGCAAGTCTGAGTATGATTCATTTAATTTAATTATGATGTAGTTAGATCTGAGACATTTCAATGAAATGGAACGAAATAAGGGTAAGCTAATCAATCCCTATTCCGGGTGTCATGAGTGATGCGTAAGAAATTTATAGGAAAATTTGGCCGAAATTGGCAGACATTTGCGCTACATTGTAATTGATATAATTGAGAAAATAAAAATAAAATGGTAGTTTTTAGGATAATTCGCAAAATGTGAATTTATTTTCAAGGATAACTCTAGCTCATTTCTGTCTTTTTTTTTTTTTTTTTTTGACTCTTTATAGTTAACTGGTTTCAAGGGATATTTACCCCTGATCTCCCAACCGTAACT
>JAQGAH010000212.1:0-60124 GCA_034696885.1 Lepidocyrtus paradoxus | reverse complement strand
AATGAAAATATGTGAATTCGACTTTAAAAAAAATCCCGAATTAGCGTATTTGTAATTAGCGTATTTGCAATACCACGTTATAAGAAAAATATTTGTGAATTTTGGACTATAGCAGTTGCCAATTGTTATGCCCAACACCTTCCATGACGTAAGCAAACCATAAAAGCTATATGATTAGTTGTGATTGACGTAAGTAATATGACTGGATTCATTCATTCGTAGACTTACTGAATTATGACTCCTCTTCTTTTTGCATCCCCGCCAGCCGGAAGCTGTCCTATGGAAGTTGTAGACTATTTACTTTGAACTAATTATTTATTAGCTTGCAATCCATTACAGATTAGAGTACAATAGTTATGAACAAGTCAAATAATCAACGCAACGACGCACCCTCTTTTGCTTTCACTTTCACCGACCATGAAATCAAATCAAGCAACCAGCTTTAGCAAATAGATAGTATCACTTTCCCTTTCCTGATTTCTGGCAAACCAGCTCATGACATTTAAATATGCAGATATCTATAGACATTCCTCCGTGTTCCACTTTCACTGACCTTTTGTTTCCCCTAAACAATACATAGTTGTATGGAATGAATATACATAATTTATAATTGTTTTATTATACGTTATAAACTCAAAATGAGCCCAACGAGAACTGCTTGATCGATTTGTAATTATATGTTAAATTAAATTTTGGCAAATGTAATTAGATTAGTCACGTCATTGTAAAGACAAGGACTTTATGATACTTCCGTGAGTCAGAGCTGACTGCGACTGCAAAATCCCATAAGAGCAGGAAATATATGGGAAATAGCATATAAAAAAGATGTTGAACCCTTCACAGAGTTTGACTCTGGTACGTATCAGCAAAAGAGCATTTCATTACACTGCTTTTCTTTCCAAGACTCCCGGAAGTTTGCGAAAAGTTTCCGAGTGCAAAACCGAACAAAGCAATTTCCCTGCTGCTTGCAATATACTATGTACCCTGTAAACTATAGTTGGAAGCAGCTATGAAAAGTCTTTGAGTCAAGGCAGTATGCTGTAGGTCGCCAACGTGGCACATTCGGCACTTTGCCATTTTCCACGTATTTGGACGTGGTGCTCATGAAATGATGTTTATTTATTTTAGTGCAAGCTGGGAAACTTTTCTGGAAATGATGCTGTAAAAACCGGTGTCGTGCTAAAATGTATCATCCGATGACAATTTTCCGGCATTGGAAACGTGACGCAATGAATGAAAGGGGTGCTATCTCTGTCTATCTATTCAGTAGATTTTTTAAACTCCGAATTGAGCATGGCAAATTGGAGATAAAAATAAACCTTCTTTACAACCGACTATGCAGTCGTGGGAGAAGCATTAAACATTTGTTACGGAAGTTTCGTTATTATTTGTGGACTGCCAGCACATCCCGGGTGCATAAAAAAATGCATGTTTGGTGAATCACTGTAAATTATCTTAATCTTATCCTTGAATTCGCGATAAAATATTTTTATTAGCATTGGATTTTTTGCACTTGTGTTTCTGGCATTTATGAAGAAAATATCTTTCGTTGTTTATTCCAACTTCTTCTGTGCTCTCTGCTCTTCAGGGCAATCTGATTGGGCAAATGCATCAGCTTTTTGGAACGGCTCAAGCTTGGATAGTGTTTCATTCAACCGAGAAATGATGGGGTATTTTGAGACATCCACTGTAAACCTGTCATTTTTTTTATGGAAATAATTAATTCAATCCGCAATCTACTCTTTGGTAATAACGGCTATAACTAGGCATGTTGTTGGCAGAATTGGCCAATTAACTAATTTTGAGTTTAATTTTTAGGAACAAACCTAATTGCTTGTCCAACTTGGGGTACAAGAAAGCAATCCGCTAAAGTCAGCTCATCCCCAACACAATACTTTCCACTGGTCTGAGAAAGTAACTTCTCTAAAGCTGGGATTTTTCATGAAATATAGAAAGATGTAGTTAACTATATCCTTTTAACTGTAGAAAACTTTATAATAGCATAATTAGTTTTTCTTCTATAGTAAAGCATGCCATCGCACCATTGAAACCCTTCTCAATCCAGAACTTTGCCCATTCAATACGTTTAGCTGCATCCTCACTGTCAATTTTCAAAATTACGGATGCGTTCTGAAGGGGCTGGATTCCTGCCCCAATTAGCTCATAGATTTCTCTAACCTAATATAAATACAATATATTATGTAGGTTTTCATGAAATTCAAAATTATTTTTGAAATCGAACGCTGCAGTCTATGTAGCAGTTTGGAATAATAAATATTATTTACTCGGGCTCTCTGCAGTGGATCCTTTGGCATTAGAGGCTTTCCAGGAACGACTTCCTCCAAATATTCCAAAATTGCAACCTGTCCAATTTAGACCGTAACTGTAAAAATCTTTTCTAGTTGAAAAACAAAATTAGTTTGATATAATGGGGATGGTTCTTACAGACTGCGTTAGCAAATTTCCATTGTAGAGCAACGCAGGTACCTGGGCTAGCGGATTTATTTTGAGAAATTCTGGTTCGTACTAAGGTCACAAATTGGTTATTTAGTTAACTTTAATTAAAGTACAGGTTAAAACTAGTGGAACTTTACTGTTTTAAATATGTTACCTGCTCCTTCTTGAGAAGATTGATAGACTTGTATTCATAGTCTATTCCTTTGTATGCCAAAGCTGTCAAAACAAACAGGAGGAAGTGAAGAATCTAATTAGTTAGTCAACTTTTAATGACATATTTGAAGGGGAAAGATTGCAATGTTTTCTGGATTTAAATAATATACCAATTCGAATTCTCCATGAAGCTGAGCTTCGAAAATAGTTGTACAAAATAGGTTTTATGTTGCTCATTTTTTATATTTCTGGAATGGAAATTTCTTTAAAAGCTGGTATGTGCACAAATGCTTCAATGCTGCTGAACTGACTGATTTGCCTGGTTTCTCTCCTCCAAAACATCAAAGTCAAACTGATAAATGGATAACAGGCTTTGATCATTCTTTTCCAGGTGAATGGTAAATTGCTAAGCATTTCATGATGAGTCTTTAGTGACCTTCACTTTTCGGTGGTGTCTAATGTATTACCACCTGCCTATGCATTAGATAAGACAACGAGTAAGGCAACATAGGCTAGAAGTTGGTTAAATGAATACCATGATGTCAACATGTTCAAAGAACAAACAAAGCCATAATATCTAGTATGATTCCACAGATATTAGCATGTAGCATGGATTTACATACAGCATGTTGTTCCATCATCCAATGAGGAAAGACGCTTTGGGAGGTGGTGGCTCTTACATAACTTCAAGCTCTACCCGGCTCTGTCAAAAGATGTTTTTAAAAATATTCTGGACATGTTTTTGTCAGAAAACCAGTTTGACTGGAAATGGAAAACTTGACTGGACAAGTGACAAACGCAAGGAATGGATCTCCCTTGATCCGAAATATTTCAGAGATGCCGTTCCAGGAATATCGTGGCAAATGGTGGAGAAATCTAAATTGTCATTTTCAAGAAAATTGTATCCATGTCAGAACGAATTTCTGCAAATAGCATATCACATTCAATCCAAGCCATTCGTAGAAAAGACATTTTATCCCGTTAGGGTATTGATTTAGTGATAGAAGTGAAATCATATATTTATACTAAGTACTCTGCACTAATACATTTCTCAAGAATCATGTATAGAGCATGGAAACTTTTCCGATTCGATGAACTTCTCAACTTTTCATTCTATAATCTTAATATAAATTAAACCCTTTGGATATCCACTCCAAGCTACCGCACCGCTTCTGGCTAAAGCCAAGCTGCAATAACATAAAAGGTCAACATCCGGAGGCAGAACCTAAAATCTAAGAATAAAACCGTTTATTACTCCTGATTCCTGATACCTTCGCATATGTAATAATCTTTTTACACCTTCACCATACTAAGCCTCATTTGAAATTGCATTGGTCAATGGTCAGCTTTTCCTGCTTCAATTCTTCGTTCCCTCTACCTTGCTTTTTAGTTATACTGTATAAAAATTTCATATATACCAGCTTCAGTGCAGTGACTTGTCTTTTTACTGGTTATGCATGCGGTTTAGACTTTACCCTTTTTATACATGGACCATGTACTCCTCATAAGAAAATATCAAAGTGGATTGGATTGGGATCTAATCTAACCTTCTGCATAGACAATAGATGTGAAAATGCCTTTTCAGCAACCTGCTAATTCTCTTTCATATGGTTTCACCCATCCGAGTCCCATGTATGTGTTTTAAAAGTTTAAAACTCTAGTCAATATGAAAGAAGCACATTGGATATCGGATTGAGTATAGGCAAAAATATAACTTGTTTTTGTTTCTTACAAAATGAACTTCCATCAATGACCAACATCTTTGTATTATGAGACGAGACAGTTTAAACAGGTGGTTGTATAGTTTGAAGGTGGAATGCACACATAAACACTATAGACCAGGACTTAAAAATAGACAAGGGCTCCAAACCATTAAGTTCTCTTGAAATTACATAATGGGTAAAATGCTCTGTGAAATGTGAACTACCAACGCAAAGTTTGTCTTTGTCAGTAAAATTTTGACAGATAAACAGACAAAGAAAATTGGCATTTGCATTGGAACGGAACTGAGAAAAAGGTGAGTTGATATGCTACGAGGGTCGAGAAGAATATTCCATGTTCCATGGCTTATACAGTTTTGCCAGATATTGCTCAGTAAAAAATTGTTTCAAGTCCAACCAAAGTGTTCATACATAGTTCATACACAAGACTATCTATGACAGCTTGCTTTATTGCTTGCTCTCGTAAGCAGAATTCTCTTGTGCAAATGTTTTGATATGAAACGGAATTGATCAAATAGTTTGGAAAGGTAGCACTACCGGAATTAGAATGCAGGTTCATAGCCGGGATTGGAAGTGCTCAAAAAGTGAGCACTTTAAAGATAGGAAGGGAACAAGAGAAAGGCGATTAATTTTCGTGGGATTTTAAATGAATTTGTAAATTCCCTGATATGAATAGTCTCCTATGGTTCTTGCAAATGTTTATTAGCTGGATGGGAAACATTATAGTACTTATTGTTTAGTATTTAATGATTTTATTAGAGGTTAGATTAGATTGAAGTCATAGGTCCGTATCAGCAACAATACATGACGTTATTGCAAAAACACAACATTGTGCTCGCTTTCGGTTAGGATGTCTCCGTGAGTTCATAATTTTTAAATACAAAATATACGCAAATTTTTTAAACAACTTCACGTACTCATATTGAAATTAATTCCTTCAACATGACAAACTCACCCGTGTCATAATGCATCGTTCAATTGACTTCAACAAAACACTTGCAATGACCTGTCGTACTAATAGCTTAAAAAATAATATTTAAAAAAAAGTATCGACGTCTAATCATTTTTTTTCATTTTGCAGAGGGCGCAGATCGCAAAGCTCGTCTTCAACGATATCAAATACAAGGGTCGCTACCTTCTTAAAACCCAAAGGATGGATTCGCTCAGGAAGACGTCTAGTTAAGGCTCAAATCTCTGAGGAGTATAGTGATGCGACAGAGTCGGAATCAGAAACCTCCCCAATTTTATCTTTCAATTCTACTCTAAACTTTGGAAACAAACATATATCTTCTTCAACTTTAACCTACGACGACAATAATTCTTCTCACGTTAATAGTATCAGTTTCAACTCCCATAAAATGGCGAGGGACAGTGCCAAACAGGGGACCAGCAAAGGAGCCAATAAAGGAGAGCAAACTAATCCAAGTAAAACCTCCAAAGTTACAAATAATACTTTTGCCAAGGAGAGTAAATCACAAAAGACATCGGATAAGGAATCTCTTAACTCTGCTGGAATTAGCAATAGTCGCTGGTCCTGGGGAGTCTTTTTGTTAATTTTGGCATTGGGCATCGGGACAAGATTTTATAAAGTGGAGGAGCCTGATCATGTCTGTTGGGATGAGACCCATTTTGGGAAGATGGGAAGCTGGTATATCAACAGAACATTTTTCTTTGATGTTCATCCCCCACTTGGGAAAATGATGATTGGGATGTTTGGCTACCTTACCGGATATGATGGAACTTTCTCCTTCGAGAATCCAGGACAGAAATATAATGAAACAAAATATGTGGGGATGAGAGTTGTAAGAAACTATAAATGTTTTTTGCAGAAACTTAAACTTTATGACATAGCATATGATTATCTTGTTAGCCTAACGAAAAACTTTCTCATTTAGTGTTGCACCGCCTTAGGTTCAATGTTAGTGCCTTTAACCTACTTAACCGTCTGGGAAATGACTGAATCCACTTCGGCCGCTTGTCTGGCGGCTGCCTTTATCCTGTTTGACGTGGGACTGTTAACATTAACTCAATACATATTATTGGATCCAATCCTGCTATTTTTCATTAGTGGATCTGTATATGCGTCCATTAAATTTTATACCTATAGAGAAAGGTACTGAACTTTCCTCATGAAATTTTTTTTGAAATGCAAATTGTAATTTTGAATTTTGTAATGATGCATTGTTTTTAATCTAGGCCTTTCACATTGGTATGGTGGATCTGGCTGGTACTCACAGGGATATTCATAGCTTGTTCGATTAGTGTCAAATTCGTAGGTCTTTTTACGGTGCTTTACATAGGGATTAGAACAATTTACGAACTATGGGAAATTTTAGGGGATTTGTCACAACCATTGGTAAAGAAAGGAACTTTCATTTAATTTAAAATATTTGAAATTTAATGACTTTATTTATACATAGGATGATTTATTTTGCAGACGTACACCTTCAAGCATTTCATTGCAAGAGCAGTCTGTCTAATCGCTTTGCCAATTGTTCTGTACATATCATTCTTCTACATACACTTGACAGTTCTTAATCGGAGGTTTGTTAAATTGACATTTTTAATTAAATTGTATACATATAACTATTGTGCAATACTTACATAATATTTTGTAACAATTCGTTTAGCGGAAACGGAGATGGTTTCTACAGCTCGGCCTTCCAGTCCCAGCTACATGGCAATCCACTGTTTAATGCCAGTATGCCAAGAGAAGTGGCGTATGGAGCGCTGATCACAATAAAAAGTCAGAGAACCGGTGGTGGCTACCTTCATTCCCATTGGCATCTCTACCCAGAGGGTGTGGGGGCGAAACAGCAGCAGATCACGACATACGCTCATAAGGATGATAATAACAAGTGGATAATTAAGAAATTCGACGAGGCAGCTCCGAAATTGGATAATAAATCTGCGCCAATTGAGCTAGTGCGAAATGGTGATCTAGTTCGGCTGGAGCATATAGTCACCAGAAGAAATCTTCATTCGCATAGAATTCCAGCTCCTGTTACAAAGAAACAGTGGCAGGTCACCGGTTATGGAGAGGTAAATGAATGATGCTTGGAATTGTAGATGTTATGTTGCATGGATGGGTTTTCTTTTTCTTTATGTCGATTTTGCTAATTTTTTGCAAATTTTGAATTATTTAAAGAATGGAACGGGAGATGCCAATGATGTCTGGAGGATTGAAGTTGTGGGAGGAAAACCCGGCGACTATATTAGCGTGGTTAGCAGCCGTCTTCGTTTCTTTCATCAGTTACAAAATTGCATATTATCCGGGACCGGGAAGCAACTTCCCAAATGGGCTTATGAGCAGATGGAAGTAAGCTGCAGTCAAAATCACAGGGATATCCGGAAAAGTACTTTCTGGAATATCGAGGAAAATCATTTTCCAAGATGTAAGTGAAAGTTTAAAATAGCGAAAAGTAATACATAAATATCAGATCAAAACTTGATTTTTTCAATTATTTTAATTTTTTAAATCATTCTTCAGTGCCAAATGTGAGCTTCCAAGTGCACGCACCAAACTTCCTAGAGAAGCTTGTCGAATCTCACACAATCATGTTCGAGGGTAACGCTGGCCTCAAGCCTAAAGAAGGTGAGGTCACCTCCCGTCCTTGGCAATGGCCGATTAACTACCGAGGTCAATACTTTTCCGGTAGCACCTTTAGAATTTACCTTCTTGGAAATCCCATAATTTGGTGGGGAAATCTAGGACTTCTCGTTTTATTTGCGATCGTCTACATTTACCATGCGTGGATGGAACAAAGGGGCTATGAAGAGCCTCAAGACCACAAAGCTGCTAGAGATAAGACAGTGAATGTGTGCGTTTGGCTTTTTGTTGGATGGGCTCTTCATTACCTACCGTTTTATACGATGGGAAGGGTGCTCTACTTTCACCACTACTTTCCAGCCCTCCTGTTTTCATCGATGATTTCAGCCGTAATTCTTGACTATTTCATTGGGACATTGTTAGCAAGGATTAGTTTCCTTAAAGATACCGGAGTCTACCATATCATGTATGGGCTCACCCTGAGCTCAGTTGCCTACAGCTTTTATCTCTTTGCCCCATTAAGTTATGGGACATCGGGACCTTTGGCTGCTGAGGGGAATAGTACCATGCATGGACTGAAGTGGTTAGACTCCTGGGAGTTTTGATGGTGCACCAAAAGTAAAAGTAATCTCAAACCGTATTATAGTACTATAGTAGTAGCCATTATATATGCCTTATATGTTTTTAGAAAGTTTTATAACAAGTGAAAGTAAATTATTTATTACCGTATATTTTATTTATTTTTTTTTGTTACTGGATGTTAATAATAAATGCAGATTATAAAATCGTTGAAAGTTCATTAGGTTATTATTAATTGTCTACCTTATTTCGTGGTTTGGCAATTAATGTAAATTACTTTTGTTATTATTAACGGTGAAAGCATAATGAAAAACCGATTGTTTAATTTTTCACATTTGTTCATCTTCTCCGACTTTTCCACACTTTTCATATTATGGAGAAAGTAAACTGGAATGAGGTTTCAGGCATACATACGCCTTGAGAATTTTAATTTCTCATTTGGTCACTACACGGACGCTCTCTTCTCAAGTATCGCAGGGACTTCATCAGCGCTATAAAGTTCCTCTTCCGTTCCACTCGTGTCATATTTGTAAATTCGGCTTGATCTGCTTCGTTTGTAGACTGAGTTGAGATCGCTCTAAAATATTGGGAGAAAGTGGGGTTCAGTCAAAGTTGTTAACACACAACATTTAGCATCCAAACAAAATTAACTTACATAACGTGGGTAGCACGTGCAAGAGCAAACAGACACTTGGTCGGGACTACTGTGACAAAGATTTGCTTCGCTTTGTTGTAACAGACGCCCATCTGGGGTGAGAAGTTCTCCATCCAAGGTTTGAATGACTTGGGATACTGGACCCAACTCAGTATCTTCCCGTTGCATTTCTTCGGCTTGCCTGTACGACATTAAAGTTATTTAATTTATCGAATAGTTCGGTATTAATTAAAGATTGGAAATACTTTCGTGCATAATAAAGTCTCTTACATTGTCATGAAGCGAAGCACCAAAATGTTAATACTGGAAGCCACCACAGCGAGACCAAAGAGGATGAATACTACTGACATAGCCATGTAACCCGGCTTATTTCGTAGTGCATGGTCATTTTGCAACGCCACATAATCTCCAAATCTATAGGAATATATTATTTTGAATTGAGAAAGCG
The DNA here is from genome assembly GCA_034696885.1 of Lepidocyrtus paradoxus. Classification (NCBI taxonomy): domain Eukaryota; kingdom Metazoa; phylum Arthropoda; class Collembola; order Entomobryomorpha; family Entomobryidae; genus Lepidocyrtus; species Lepidocyrtus paradoxus. The sequence goes on along the minus strand of JAQGAH010000212.1, from coordinate 50,561 downwards.
TTAATTTAGAGTCAAATGGGACTGCTTCCGTTTTCAGATTTCATATTTAAAAAACGGAGAAAGCATGGAGAAGTATATTACCCAATCGTGGTCAATGTTATAAAACAGTAATAGAATGCATCAAAGTAGCTCCATCCTTCATATTTGGAAAAGACTGCTGCACCAGCCGTCATTATAATGGAGGACAGAACCGTTGTTGCCATCATTAAATTTATCTATTTGTATGTAAATACAATGGGAGAAAAGTTAAGTATCAATTATCATCACTCAGAGCCAAGATGATGCCCTAACACCTAATGTCTTACAGTGCCCCTCTCTTCAAATCGGTTTAATTATTACCTCTGTCGCTTCTGTCTTCTTACACTTGAAAAGTTTCTTCAAATTACTGATGACAATCGAAGCCCCCTTATTAAGACGCTCACCAATACTCTGGAACATTACAATGCCAAGTGGGATTCCAATGGCTGCGTACATCATGCAAAATGCTTTCCCCTTAACGGTTGAAGGTGTCGAGTGCCCGTATCCTGTAAGGGAACACCACATTTAACTAAATTCCATTGCAATTGGGAACTTTTTGGGGCAAAATGAGACAAACGCAATACCTTACCTATCATTGCTAGCACAACTGTAGCAAAGTAGAAGGCTCCAGCGAATTTCCACTGGGGGCCAGCTTTGTGTGGTTTATTCTCAATTATCATTTGCTCAATCCATTTATAATCTTCATTGGATATGTTATATTTAGCTTGAAGATCACCTCGCAATTCTAAAATACATATATCGAAGTTGGCACTTTACTTTTACTTCAATTAGACTTTCGATAAAATACGATAGACTGTCCTTAGTTTTAAATACAGGTGTAAGCAAAGAAAAGAGGGTAGGACAGGAAATTAATACATATAACGGGAGAAAGTTGATAGGAGAAAGTTAACTTTTACCTGCCAAAACTTCACCCCTATGTTTTTCCGTTGACGACTCCAATGAGTCAAATACTGCTGCACCTATAAGTAAATAGGTGAAAGTGGTCACCACAAGTGAAAGTGTTCTAACGTTTTGTCGCTTCATATTGGAAGATTGAGCAAGGGCGGCGGGTGGACGACGAATGGTGACTAACTAATAATGAAATATGGATGATTTATAACCAGTTGTTACTTTTTGGACTATGTAATAGTTCTAAAGACTAACTCTTTTATTTTAATGCCATTACGTACTGGCGGCGGCCATTAAACAAGTCACATTGGTGGCGCGAGGTTGATGTCACAGATTTGGCCAAGAGTGGTACCAAATTGACCGCATTGATGCACTGAGTACAAATCTGAAATAATTTGTGATAAATTATTTTTCCTTTTCGAGTTATGGCGGGACAAAGTTCGAAAAATAGCAAATTTGAGACATCGTCAAATAATATACACTGACATATCAAAATGACCGCACGGGTGTCCTAAAAACGAATATGTGGTTTTTAAATCAAAATTTGCATTCTTTTTGAAGTTTTGGTGGGAAATTTTTTTAAAAAAAAATTAACAAACCATATGATGTGACATATCGAAATGACCGCACGGATGTCCTGAACACGTATCTGAAGTTTTAAATCCAATTTCGCATTTTTTGAAGAGTAAATTTTTATTTCAAGCATCAACAGTACACACAGCTCTACTTCACTGACTACGATACACTTATTTATATGCCTTACATTTTTGGCTGTTATGTCGAAGTGCATTTACATTTGAATAAAATATTTTAAAATGTTTATTTCTCGACAAGCACCCCATTCCGGGTCATTACGCTGCATAATAAAATATTACATAGCTTCTTACATGGTTTATATGCTAATGAAATTTCCATATATATATACTTTCATCATTGATTTCAGTATGTTTTGTCATTTTAATATGTAACATCATATGGTTTGTTAATATTTTTAAATTTACTTTTCCCGCCGAAACTTAAAAAATGCAAAATTGGATTTAAAACATCAGATGCGTGTGCAGGACATCTGTGCGGTCATTTCGATATGTCACATCATATGGTTTGTTAATTTTTTAAAAATTTTCTTTTCCCGCCAAAACTTCAAAAAGAATGCAAATTTTGATTTAAAAACCACATATTCGTTTTTAGGACACCCGTGCGGTCATTTTGATATGTCAGTGTATATTATTTGACGATGTCTCAAATTTGCTATTTTTCGAACTTTGTCCCGCCATAACTCGAAAAGGAAAAATAATTTATCACAAATTATTTCAGATTTGTACTCAGTGCATCAATGCGGTCAATTTGGTACCACTCTTGGCCAAATCTGTGACATCAACCTCGCGCCACCAATGTGACTTGTTTAATGGCCGCCGCCAGTAACCTGTTTTAGATTCTCTGTTAGGATAATGGATTGGACATTTTTTCTAGGGCGAACATAGGTACTTGGTGCCCAGTATTCTACTAAGGAGATGCATACTAGAGACTTGCAGGATAATTCCAGTAGTCGCATTCATCCATTGCATTACGGATATGCCAAAAACTGCTGATGAGAACTTTCTCCGTCGGAAGATCTCGCGTGTAATTCTGACCATGCGCAAGGTACATCCATAGCACCCTTTTTCTTTGGGACTAGAATGCTTGAATGCTACCTTCATATCAGCTCCAGGAGCTACTTTGCTTATAAAATTATAATAATAAATTGGCAAATATTCTTTTTCTATTTTTTATGAATATGGCTAATATTTTTTACTACTGGTTGAATGAATTTCATGCAACTGTACTAATGTAAAGTTAAGTAATTTGTCATGCTATAATTTGTGATTGATTTATTGAATTCTTAATATAGCTATACAAAGAAAATGCGAAGTATATACAGGTAAATGAATAAAGAATCAATCAAATTCTTTTGGAATTTCGACAATTTCGTAAAAATATACAATCTTGGTAAATTGCGTTTATATCAGTGGATCACGTTATTCTTGTCGAAGCCTAGCAAGTCGGGCAGTGAGTTCGTCCTGTTCCTGCGACACCTGGGACGAAGCAATCGACTCGGTTTCGCCCCGCGGAAGTTCCATGTTCAATTCAATACTGTAAAAAAAAGAAGAATCATACCGTTACCGTCCGTACATTTTAAAAAAATTGCTATAACTTTTGGGAACTTGACACTTACCCAGCTTCATCAGCAACCGCGTGCATTAGATTATCGACATCATTTTGAGGAACTGAGGTAGTCGTAGTCTGTGACATAGTATTTTCCTGAAAATAAAATTATTACTCTCGTTAAAATTTTGAACAATTAACCTGTGTCAATTAACTATGAATATTATTCATAAAGTAAATGCTATTTTATTTACCATGTAGGAGCTCTGCACATCCAAATCCTCAAATTGCTTTTCGAATTTATCCATAAGCCCAGATATTTTCTCCAAGTTTAATGACTTCATTGCAGCATCCATTGCCCTTACAACACCTGCCATGGAAGTTGTCACCTATGCGTATTCAAAATTAAAGTTATTAGTTTATAGTATAAGCTTATACCATCCATTCCACAGGTTTACGAGTTTCATTGATGTGTCTTATCTTACCTTTCTGGTGGTCACAGCAGTTTGTACACGACTCGATACAGCATCAACTCTGGCACTCATCCTAAGATAATTTAGGGACTGATTCTTCTGGCGAATTGCATTCTCTGCGTGGATCCGAGCCACCTCCATGTTCCCCTTTGCTATGGCCTTTTTACATTTCAGTTTCTCTGCTTTTTCCTCTTTGTCGCAGCGCTTGGAGTTTCGCTCCAGCTCCTTAACGGCGAACTTAAGGTTGAATAAATGGTCTGCAAGGAAGGTAACAACAAGTCAAAAAACATCGATTACCATCTATACAGAACATAAACAACATGCATAATTAATTAAAGGCGACGGATTATAGTACTTACTCTCCATTGATGACATTGACATAATTTCTAATGATTATAGAAATTGGGATTCCACTATGCACTAGAGTAACCCAAGCGCAGTCAGAATTTTGATGATTCAACGCTTAAAAACTGTAGGGTATAGAGGGAGTGACGCTGATTTCCTTGAAACAGTCGAAGCCCTTCCAAATTACAAAATTCGCTAATTTTTCTCCAATTCAATTAAGGATACGATTCAACGATGGAGAGATTCACTGTGTTGCATTTGCAAATTTTTTTAACTACAATTAAAATTTAAATAGGCTGATTAAATGTCCTTCGAATTGTGTTTATTGTTTGACTCAAGTGAACTGCTGATGACGAAGTAGTCAAAGTGATGATTGATACAGGACAACAACACCACAACTGGGATGAGTCATTTCTCATATGATTTGAGTAAGATCATCCTATCCTTGTACCATATTCAAATGAAATGCATGATATATACGGGGCAGCATACAAACAACGTTATCATTACCGTCATCATCATCGAACGTCACTTGCATATCGCACATGTCTAGTGTTTAGTCATCATCATCACATCATCAATTCACAATGCATCCGCAATATATAGTTACAATATGGTTAAGATATATTGATGTTGTCGTCTCACAATACCCCAAATCCAATTCACAACTTTGGACAGGCATTTTTTATTCAAAAACGTGTGAAAGAAAAAGAGGTTTTCTTCTTTTCTTGTGTTTGCTTCCTTTCTTGGTATTTACACTCGGTAAATACTGAGCTGCTTCTTTATTGTTTGGGATCAGTCGACGAGTTCATTTGATCTTATCGGAAGAACCTATTCATTCTTGTGAAGCGGTTAAAATTTAAAACTGTTATTTATTGTTCAGTGAAGATCGGAAGAATTGAGCATTTTCCTTTTGTGAATCCGCAAATGACATCAGCGAAAGTGACGCCAAGCTACAAGAAGTGCATTTAGACATGGTTAAATGGTTGGCCGTTTTCCTCATTGGGATTATTTTGTGACAGAGTTAGGAAGTTATTAAACGGTTTGCAGTGATCACCGGGAATTGCGACAAAATGATAGAATATGATTTAGAGACTTTGTAACGAGTGATCTCAATTGCAGTTGTTCGAGAAGTTGTTGTAAACTTTAATTTGCAAAATATTTGACAAAGACATCAAGTGTCAGGCAATAAAATATAGGTACGCTCATTCAGATTTTGCGTTGCAAGCCTCAAGAAAACTTGATCAAAACTTAAGTTGATTGATTTTGAGGATCACCTTCGTCAGCTAAAGAATGGCGTCAGCTCAACCAGTTGTACAGGGTGCTCCGCCAATGGTGGAAGTAAAGGTATGTCAGAAGTACAGGGCGAGTGGGTGCTGTGCCGTGTCAGATTAGCCAAGAAAGATGAATTGTTTGCAATTAACTACTATTAACTATTGTTTTTGTCTATTTCAGAACATATTTTTCAAGGCTCATCCAACCATCAATTATTACGCGGACGAGTCCCAAGCAGACGCCATCGAAAATGACATTGCTTTCCAGCATTTCAATCGCAGCTTGGAATGCTCCAACAAGTATGGATGCCTGTTTTTGTCTTTTAACAACGCGCTTTATTTACTCCGTGCAAATGATGTACTAGGAGCGCAGGAAGGTCGCAATTTTGATGACTTGAAGAAGTTGGAAATAAGGAATGATGCTCTACCGGTAGCACCTAATATCATCGCTCTATCGATTGGAGAGGAATATCTGGCAGTGGACACGGTTCGAGGAGATTCCGGTTGGCTTATCATCTTTAAATTAGCAGATTTTATAAACCAGGTATCTTACTTATGAAATGATATGAGAGTATTAAGTTAATACTCTCATATCATTTCATAAGTAATACTACTACTACTACTACTACTACTACTACTGTGTTAATAGTATTACATGCTTCTCAAGTATACGAAAAAAAATTCTGAGTAATACTAATACTTTTGACTAAATTCTAATTATAGGGTGGTGCCTGTCGACCTTTTTGTGAAGTCCGCTGCTCTTCAACTGCTGCGGTTAGAGTTAGTGGGGTTTGCTGGAACCCAGGGGAGAATATGAACAATATAGTTGGAATTAATACGGATGATGGATCATTGTTTTTAGCAAAGGTTAATGGCCCTAGTAATGTGGAACTCAGTAAACTGGCAGAAATGAATATAAGGTAGATTGGTAATAGAAAAGTTTTGAAAAAAAACTAGCGTAGTCGAACCAATAGCACCCAGTATAATGACATAAAACTAACTTCTATGTTTCCATATTTTATAACGAAGGTCTCTCTGTTGGAGTCCTAAAGGGAAACAACTTGTAGTTGGGCGATCGAACGGAAGCTTAAGTCAGTTAAAATTAGACCTTACCTTAGCGAAACAGATTCCTGCACCAGAGCCTGGTTGTGTGCCCATCTCTATCCTATGGACTCAGACGACACAGTTTTTGGTCGTGTTTCAGAAAAATGACGGCATTGGTTTGTGAATATTCATTTATTTATATAATAATATTAAATTGCACTGGAGTTTGGGACAAGAGCTGCGAACTAATTTTGAAATGTAACGTTTTTATTATAAAGATTTCATGCAGCTTGACGTGGCTAAAGGTGCACCACCAACCTTCTCAAATAGTGGCGATGTTTTTATATCAGAAGTGATCCCCCAAAAAAGCAGTTGCTACTTTCTCCCTTTGATTCAATGGAATGCTGTGATTGCAATGACGAATACAGCAAGTGACATTGTTGTGTTAGTGAAGGAGTCACGAAATCAAAACGAGTTTTGGATTCCAGCTGACATTATTGATAATCGTCGGGCAATGTTTCTATTGGACAATTATACGAGGGGTGTAGCGGTATTCTACGGTTCTGAAACGGTTACCGCGTTTTCAGAAGTAGAATCCTATGCTCCAATGCCCATTGTTTTTCTGTTGAGTCAGAGAGGATCAATTTCAACATTTTCTATTATTAACAACAGCACTGAAGCGCCATCATTAACGGTAAAAGTTAGCATGTCCGTCCCAGATTCAATATTTACTACTTCAAGACCCGCAGCCAAACAGCCACCACCGCCGCAGTACCAATCTCCACCAACGGGGCAAGCTACAGCGATGCCAACACCGCTTCCTCAACTAGCAACATTGCCACAAGGATCGACGCAATCAGTATTACCGACTGCATTGTCTTTTGGCAGTTCTAGCCCATTTCAAGCTCCTCAAACATCATCGTCGTCCGCTTCTCCATTTTCTCAGAATGCGTCCTTATTTAAATCTAATAATCAACCAACTTCTAATACACCACCTGCTCAACCGCTCCAGTTTCCAATTCAAAATACTCAGCAACAGCAACAGCAGCAACTTTCATCGTTGTTATCCCAAGCGAAACCTCAGACGCAATCTCCCAAAGTATTCTCTGTGCAACAAAATCAACCGAGTTTGCAAAAGTCGGGATCGGGTGATCCTGGACAACAACAGCCAGCAGATATCCGTCAGATGGGAACGTCCACTCTTCCTACCTCCATGGACATGGCAAAACTGGAAAGGGCAGTTGAGGAAAAGCGCCGAGAAATGACAACTCAGTTGCAGAAAGGGTCAGTAGCGCCATTGAAAGGATTGGGAGATGACAATCAATGTGCCTTTGTCGTTTCAGAAGTTCGAAAGTTTGAACAGAGAGTAGCCGAATTTAAAGATAAATCAACAGCTAGCAGAGTTGTTTTAACTCAATTGCTTAGCGTATCATTTAGTACTTTGGAAAAGTCTGTTTTATCCGCGCTGAATTCTGTAGAAGATTTCAACAGCGATATGGTATCAATAACCAGTGCTCAAAAAGAGGAAGTGGAGGTATTGAAGGAAAGGATCCTCAATCATTTTAGTCAACTGGAATATGCAAAATCTTTGGTTGAACGTAGTAGAGATCCTAGATACCTAGAGCATCTACGCTCTCGTCCTTTAGACCCAGCCAGCCAACAAAAGTTTGAGGAAATTTCTAAACTCCACAAGTAAGTCATGGTTAAAAATACTATTTAAATTAAATAAACTGTATTATAGATTGGCGGAAGTAGGACTAGTAGTAATGATGTTTTTATTTGTTTGTAGTTATATTCTAAATCAAGTTTCCGAATGTCGTCGGTACTTCTATGAGCAGAATCGTAAAAGAGATATGCCGCTTGATCGAGCTCCAAATACACAACTAATTTATATGACGCTGTCAAATCATTCTAAAATAATACGTCGGTTGAAGGTAGAACTGGACAACATCAAGGAAAAACTCGGTCTCGGAAAGCACACGAATGCGTTTGATGAAGCAGAGTTTTTAGCGGTTTGTGAGGCTAGCTATTCTGGAGCAAAGAAAAATGTTTCTGTACCTAAACAGACTGAAGACCAAGATGAAATTACTTTGAGTGATTTAACGGCAGGAATAAGCAAGGTGAAGTTAAATCGAGACAGTAGCCGCCCCGATAAGAAGCCTATCCAGTTCAGTTGTAGAAAACTACTGATTTTAAGCAAACGTATGTCGGAAGTTTCTATTGTTAAAGTGAAAGCAGACGAAACTGCCTGGACCAGAACACCTGCCAAACCCACAAAATCAAAACCTCTTGCATTTGCCACGACTGAAAAGTCAATATCCAGACAAATTGAACCGACAATTAAATCAGATATTACCCCACCTTCTTTTGGATCCACTTATGTTATCAATAGCGATTGCAACACTCCCCTCAATACTGGCAATAATAATAATGGTACAAAGTCTTTACTAAAAACCTCTGTTACGACAAAACCGGGATCTGTACTTGGAAACATGAGTACGAGTAACATATCGACGAGTACTTTGAGTCAGACTGCTATCAACTTTCAGGAAAAAGTTGTTGAAAGTTCCACCGTTGCTCCTCCAAAGCCAATGTTTTCTTCAAATCCTGCAGCAAGTCTGAAATCTTCTCCAATAGCAAATCCTGGTTTTGCAAATATGGCTGGCAAGGGATTTGCTGCAAGTTCTGCGTCACCATCGATGCAACTTCCAACACTAGCTGAGTTACTGGCAACACCTCCATCAGTTTCTCCATTCGCCGGAACAATCGGAACAAGTAAAGTGGCAGCAACAGCTACTCCCAATCCCACAGGTACTGGCTTCCCTGGGCTCAATATTTCTTTCGGCAGTCCGTCTGGATTGGCTTTGAATAACAAGAGTAAGAAATTTAAAATTTGTTTGCATTATCGGTAAAAATTTATAATCCACATCGTGTTGATTTTATTTAATTGTCAAAAATGTTATTATCAGGTATGTTTGGTGCTGGAGCGTTCTCCGCGGCATTTCAGCAAGGAGAGGTCACTTCGACTAACGCGGCAAATGTTCCTGATGTTGTGGAGCAAAAACCGCCTACAATTTCCAGTTCCGTTATAGTTTCGAAACCAACAACAACTGAATCGACTAGTCTTAATTTAACTTCAAGCAATACGAATACCAGTGTTATTGGCAATAAATCGACGCATCTAACAAACGCAAGTCCAGTGTCTTCCATAGAAAGACTGAGTTTTACGTCCGGATCGGAAGCCAGCTCTAGCCCTCGTAAACACTATATTATACTTAATTGAAAGCTTAAATATAATTTAAAAATTTGAATCAATTGAAAAGAATTTTATTATTAGATAAGCATATATTTCATTTTGTACTTTTTAGTGAGTAGCGGTTCCACGGTTAGTGAGACTTATAAGACCCACGCTTCTTCATTTCCACTTTCTTTTTCAACTTCAACGGCAACGATTGCTGCCTCATTAGAGAGATCATACACTAAATCAATTGGTTCACCCACTGGTCCAATTGTTTCGTCAACGGCCTCCGCTGTTCCGTTGACTGAATTTCCAGCTGCATCATACTACACTCCTTCGGTTAGTAAGACTACAAGTACTCCAGCAATAACAAGTGTGGCAGCTGGTGGAGGATTAGTTGGATCCCCAGTATTATCGTTTGGCAGCCCTTCCAACGTCGGTGGTGCGAACAGTAAGTATTTAAAAATCCCGTTTACTCGTTTCAAACGTTCTTTCAAAACGTCATGCTACAATGTACCATTATCCAATTAACTACTTTTCCAGGTATACTCAGTCAAACTACAGTAAAGAAGGAAAATGCTCCTTCCACTAATGTCCCTACCACAGAACCTGCATCGTTGACCCCTAAAACTTCAGAAGCACCCATCATGACGACAACCTCAACAAGCACGGCTACAGCAACGACGATAAGCAGCACTCCAGCATCCGGTACTACCGCCACTTTTGGATTTATGACCACGCCTCAGACCACTAATCCAGCATCGGGTTCAATTACTGGCGGATTATTTTCGTCATCATTTACTGCTCCTTCATCCAAGCAAAGTTAGTTTGAAAAGGTTTCGTTGTTGAAAAGCTTTTAGACGGCGCAACAAGTGTAATATAATCAATATAAGTGTACTAATTAATCAAATGTATTTACTCAATATATTTTAGGTATATTCGGCAGTGGCGGCACATCGTTCACATCTCCTGTTGGTACTGGACTCCTTGGAAATGCACCTACGACTACAACATCTACTATCGTATCGTCTGGCTCAGGAATACCTTCAATTGGCTTGTTTGGATCTACACCTTTAAGTGCAGCAAGTTCAGTTGCCCCCGCTCAGCCATCTGCTACTGTTGGTTTATTTTCATCCCCCGCAACTACTACCAGCACTAATATTGGTACTGCAACCACAGCAGCCTCTACAGGACTGTTTGGTTCACCTGCTCCTGGGTTTTTCTCTCAAATATCTGCCCCATCCACTGGCGGTGTCCCGACAACATCGAGTACATCAGGTTTTATGTCTTCCTTGAGCATATCTGACCAATCTAATAAATCTGCGCTTCCCGCAACTACGGCTACTGGAGGCTTGTTCTCTTCCCCGTTTGGAACTGGAGCTGGAGCTCCGTCTGCAGGAAGTATATTCGGAGGCTCTACATTTTCTCCACAAACAGTAACTACTGGCACCTCTCAAAGTGTGTACTTTGAACTTTGATTTTACATTTGAAACAATTAAGTGTTTGTCGTTTGTGTCTGGTTTAATTGTTAATATTTATATTATTTCATTATACAGCCCCTACTGCTAGTATTTTCGGAAACCCGACTACAGCAGCATCAAGTGTTTTTGGAGGAGCTCCAGCTTTTGGAAGCTCTTCGCCTTTCGGTTCCTCCTTCGGTGGCGCAAATACTTCTGCGTTTGGTGGGGGTAGTTCAAGTGTTTTTGGAAATACTGCTGCAGCTATCCCAACTAGCCAGTCAACAGGGTTTGGACAGTTGGCACAACAAGCTACTCCATCTTCTCCCTTTGGAAGTAGTCCTTTTGGGACCGGAGGCCAGCAACAGACTTCATTATTTGCATCACCTCAGACGCCAGCCGGTGGCGGTAGCATATTTTCATCTACGTTTGGAAGTCCAGCCCCAACCACTGCTGCAAGTAAGTATAATTCTGTAAAAAAAAATACTGCAAAAACATAATATCAGCACAATTGGTTTTACGAACTATCAGGAAGTTAACTATTAAAAATCTATTTCATATTCAATTAAAGCTTAATTCACTTTATCTGCTACAGTCAGAAATAAACCGCTCTCTGTGCTTAAGCCTATCAAAATTATTGCTGTTTCATAGGTATATTTGGAGGTGGTGCTTCAAGCTTTGGAGCGAACACATCGGGTGGGGCTTTCAGTGCTGGGGGTGCGGCAGGAGGGGTTGCTCAACACGGCTTTGGAGGTTTTGCACAATCTAAACGTAAAAGCGGATTTTAATAATCCTGCTGTAGTTACGTTCTTTATATTGTTGTTGTGTTTAGCAAACCGAAATGTGTATTCTGTAGAAGTAGAAATTGCCTTTTTTAAATTATCTAATCAGTGAAGATAAAAGCATTTTTGTTTTGGATTTAATAGCTGCAGCAGCCACTTCCGTTTTCGGAAGTCCTCCTAGTGGAGCTCCGGTGTTTGGAGGAGGGGCAACGTTCGGATCAACTTCACCATTTGGTTCCTCATTTTCGTCCCCAGTAGCTTCAACATTTGGTTCTACAGGAACTAGCGTTTTTGGAGGTGGCGCAGCAATTCCGACCAACTCTGGTTTTGGTGCACTAGCGCAGCAAGGTTCCAACACTGCGGGATTCGGATCACCTGGATTTGGAGGTGCTAGCCAGCAGCAATCCGGCTCGCTTTTTGGATCTCCTGCTCCTCAACAGCAACAAACGAGACCTACGTTTGGTGGCCAGGCGTTTTCCAGTTGGCGTTGATTTTGCCTTAGTAATCTTTCTGGTATTTTGTGTAATACAGAATGTAATGATAAATAAGTAACCAGAAATGGAATTTAAGAAATTGAAAAGTAACATGATTTTTAAACTCAGTAATTTATGGAAATAAATCACATCAAGTTTTGTGAATAAGTACAAAGTAAAATGCAAGATCGATATGTTCACGCTTCCTTTATCTCAGCATGCAAGATTTGTGGAGTAATACAATGCGTCAACTACTACACTAACGCCAAGTATTAGCAAGAGGGCTAGGTTAATTTTAATTATTATTTTAAGGAATTTAATGAGTTCTTCTATAATTATTATTATAAAAACGCAAGCAATACAAAAAAATTAATTGGTTTAACATATTCTACAAAGTGGCTCATGGAATGTTGTTGGTAGCTTGTTATTTATTACATAAGTTATGCTATAACAGTATAACGTTACAATTTACAGTACTGTCATGTAATAATGGTCTTATTCATAGAGTTAGATTGAAGAAGTATCCCAATACAAAATGCAATAGAGTTGCTGAAGCTAGCTGTTTTTTACTTTCACTGCATTTCCTCAACTAGAAAAATACATGTAATTAGTAATTACTAAATGCAGTTATTCGTATCTGCAGGAATAACAATAGCAGAAGTTCAACAACCTTCATCGATGCCATTCGATGCTTCATCTACTAGATCTATGGTCTTATTAAACGGTAAACATTATAATTGAGTAATATTTGGATGGATGGCTTATCAGAGTCCATTTGTTGATACATTAATTGTCCTACAAAAGTTTTCTTTTACAATACTTATAAGCACTTTAAATAGTATTTATTTAAATTAGAATACACAACCTTAAAGCCATAGTTAACTTATCATGTTCTTTTCTTATTACCAATATTCTACTGTATACCAGTTAAGTACAATCGAACACCATTGGAAAAAGGAATAATATAATATATAATCAACAGGTAATGTACGAGTAAAGCAAAAAAGGTTTCATGGTATGTATGTAAATATTATTACGTAAAATACGTACATGAGTGGGAATGGCAGGATATATAATGCTACATACTTTGAACTTATAGTCAATCATAAATACATTAATCGAAGGTTAACTGCCAACTTCAACTTCGGATTATTCTGAAAATTTGTTTGAACCTTCTGAGTCCAAACAAAGTTTTAGAATAATCTGAAGTTGGCACCTAGTCTTCCAATATACCATAACTTATAACAATAGGAAAAATATCGGGATTTGATTTGTCGCAACAATGTCAGAGTTTTCATAAATTTCTAAAACGGTTGTACTTCCAAACGCCAGTGTTGAGCTGGATCGTCCTCGTTTCTCTCAGCTATTACCACCTGTTTACCTTTCCTGTTAACAAACAGATACACAAATAGTTCGAATCAGTATAATATTTGAATTAAAAAGTGTATATCATACATACTTAACTTGATATTAAAGATCGAATCAAACCCACCCTTGGCTTTTAAGGCAAAATTGGTTGTGTATTGAAATGACAAAAAAGGCAGTATCCATTCCTGGAACTCGTTCACTGGTCCATAGTTGCAAACTACTTTCTGCGGTAGACTTTTTCTGTTACAAAAGTAAGTTTTTCATAATTATTGGCTCACAATAATGGCTCTTAAGAATATATTTTTTTGCAATGTATCTCGTAGTTAATATTTACGCACTTTGTGAATGAGTTGTTTCCTATGAGGTAGATAATCCCAAAAATGCTGAGCATCTGAAGATTTGTATCTGCAACCGATACGATATTGTCCGGAATCTATATTTGCACACATTAGTTATAATGAACGTATTTTTTATGTGATGTGATGAATAGGTAAATTATCAATTAACTGTCTCACATACCTTCCTCATATACTTCAAAGATTTGGTGAGAGTTTTCCCCAGAATGTTCCTCATTCCCACAGATCATTTTGTTGCTGCTTCCGAGCATGAACTCTATCACCTAAAATTGCATGTTGAAGGAAATTGGCATAATTAGCTATATATCTTCTCATTTCTATCTTGGAATAGTTAGCGATTGAATTTAACTGGAATATCAAGTAATTTAAAGGACCCTTACAGTATTATCAGCACGGTTCCGGAACTTGTAGCATTTCCCATCCTCCAGCCCAACCGTATTCTGCATCATCTTGTCCTCCTCCCCTTCCTTCGAGTCTGGTATTCTCTCGTACTCGTACTCCACAGACTTGCTAGTTTTCCCGATAACCCCGAAACACGCAGTTAACAGAACCATTGTTGGAGCCACATTTTGATTACATATACACACAGCAATTGTCTCCTTTTTTACGGTAACACTAAAAAATACTGACAATTTCCTCGTTGGAACGATAAGGCACAACCTTGGTGGGAAGTTATACAAACGTGTATAAATAGCACCCTCCAAACTCCACACTTTTCAATACCTTCACATATTCAATGCACCTGAATACAGGATAGCTTTTATTTAATGAAATCGATAAGCCTCATAAAAAGTCATATGTCATATCTATGTTTTAATAATTTAATGAGATTGCGTTGGAAAGTTAATGAAAAAATACTTAAAAATCAATACATATTCCCATCAAATATGCATAACGTGCTTTTCTTATAAAATTGCCTCCGAAATTCACAACTTGGAATATTCACAAGACATAAGAAGGAAATCAACTCAACAAGCACGAACAAATAACGAAAGGGGTTCCACAAGCACACTTGCATAAAAAGTGCTTTCTTTATTTATAGCTTTCTTCCTTCCAGTTCCTCCCATTAAAAGCATCTAATACCCTCTTGACTCCCGATCCCAAATCAAACAAGTTCCTCCCGTAACTCACGAGAGAAAAACAATTCAAACGCTTGATAAGCCTATATCGTTATCGTCATGTGTGGCACACGGGCATACCGTTAATCTAAAAGAAACAGGATGTGGAAGGATGTTACACTTGCTACGATGCGGTGGTTGGTGGTATTTCAAGTTAAGTTTGAGCTTTATTGACAAAATGACAAAAATCCATGTTTACAAAATAAAGGTAACGATAAGTGGGTATCGCTATATCGGGAAGAGCTCTAGCAGACGATGAGTTCATTTACACATTCATGTTGACATATGATCGCGATCAGAATTCAGAAGCATCGGAATGCGAAAGTGGGTAAAGTATGCAAAAAGGAGATGAGAAATAAAAATGTACACAAAAGTCAGACACAAGCGATATGAGTAGAGTAGTCCCGGTGTAGAGAAGGCAGCGCGAACAACTTTTGTCTATTGCATGGTGTGCTTTGTTCTGTTCTTTATAAGAATTGTCAATTTCCAGCGAGGATTTAATTTAACTAAACTAACGATTGAATTAGTTATATAAGCAGGAATGTATTTGCAGTCCTGTAGTAAATAGTTAGGAGAAGTAAAGTCTGAAGAAGCTACTGTGACTGTGATCTGAAAGAAAAGGTTTGCAAATAGACTATGACTATTAAATTAAATTCTATTTACTTGGCTTATTAAAAATAAACCTATTTATAGTATGTCAATTGATTTAATTATGTTTGTGGTTAGTATTTATGTTATAATATGATCTTTGATTGTGCCATGTTTAGACTGTTGAAAGGTGTCGGTTAATATGGATGACCGAAGGAAATCACTGAGGAAAAGGGTAAGTCGCCTTCCTTCAACCCCAACCTCCTCAGTAGAAAGTGAAAGCAAGAGGCCTAGGAGAGCGGTGCGATTGCGATCTGCCGCACAATCCCCTGCAACTCCAACTTTGAAGACGGTTAAGGCTTCGAAATCAGCTCAAGGTAAGAAGACCCCTGGAAAGACACAACAAGAAGAAGACAGTTCTGACTCTCAAACCCCGGTCCCTGCTACTCCAGTAAAACGTGAGAATAGAGAATTAAGAGCATTAAGATCTGCCACGCGGTCTCCTGCAACGGCAACCCAGAAGACGGTTAGAGGAAGGAAAAAATATAAGAAAGATCATGATGATGAGGAGGATGTGGAGGAGGATGAAGTTACTCAGCCGAGAAAGAGTTCTCGCTCTCGAACACCTGCTACTCCAGCAAAACGTGAGAATGGGGAATTAAGAGCATTAAGATCTGCCACGCGGTCTCCTGCAACGGCAACCCAGAAGACGGTTAGAGGAAGGAAAAATTATAAGAAAGATCATGATGATGAGGAGGATGTGGAGGATGTGGAGGATGATGATGATGACGAGGAGGAGGAGGAGGAGGAGGATGAAGTTACTCAGCCGAGAATGAGTTCTCGCTCTCGAACATCTGCTACTCCAGCAAAACGTGAGAATAGAGAATTAAGATCATTAAGATCTGCATCTGCCATACGGTCTCCTACAACCCCGGCTGTGAAGAAGGTTAAGGCATTGAAGTCAAATCAAGGTAAGAAGACCCCTGGAAGGAAGCAACAAGGAGACAGTCCTGTCTCTCAAACCCCCGTCACTCCAAAGGAAGCTAGACCAGTAAGATCTACAAGACGTACTTCCTCTGTAAAGACAGCTTTGAAGGTGGCCCGAAGGTCAAAACCAAAATCTGAAGAGGACACAAGTAGCGACGAAAGTACTCCAGAAAAAGTAACCCGCCAAACCCCCGCTTCCGCAGCCGTCAGTAAAAAGAGAGGAGAGAAAGCAACAAAATCTTCTGCAACCCCGGTCCTGAAGAAGGGAAAGGAGGCCAAATCTCAGCAAGACAAGAAGGTTGACGGGAATAAGGAGAAGGGAGTGGTGGAATGGAAGTTTAATGTTTATGGAGTTCCAAAATGTCCCCTTCCATGTCGCGAAGCGCAGTTTGAAGAGATTTGGAAGTTTCTGTTTGAAAATATCACGGAGAAAAATAGTGGCTGTATGTATGTGAGTGGAGTTCCTGGAACGGGCAAAACCGTGATTGTTCAGACAGTTGTTGATACAATGCAGAAATTAACGGAAGATAAGAAAAAGGATCTAAAATTCCAGGTATATATTATAATTATGAATATGACGACTTTACCTTGCTCTTGATATTTATTAATATTTGTAATTAACAAAAATATGGTAATATTCAACATTTTTCAGTATTTATACATCAACGGATTAACATTGGCGAGCCCTGACAAAATCTGGAAACGAATGTTTAAGGGACTTGGGCTACCAAACAAGTCCAAAGGGATTTCAACAAAGGAGGCATTGAAGCGTCTGGACTCTCATTTTGAAAGTCATCAGCGAGATCCTGTTACCCTTGTTGTAGATGAGCTGGACCAAATCCTGGATAAGCAGCAGTCTATTCTATATCAACTTTTAGAATGGTCATCCCACGCAAGCAATATGTTCTCTTTCGTTGCCATCTTTAATACAATGTCCTTACCTGAAAATGGGCTGGCGATGAGGAATTACTCCAGGATCGGATTCAAACGAGCTGTTTTCCCTCCGTACAGTTATGATCAGCTTCAAACCATTGTGTCCAACATGTTAAGTACGTTCAAGACTGTGAGATTAACCTCCGATAGCGTTTCGCTCCTCTCCCGAAAAGTAGCAGCAATTTCCGGTGATGCGAGAAGAGCCTTGGAAATTGCTAGGAGGGCAATGGAAATAGCGGAAAGCAGTAACTTGACTGGGATTCAAGCTGTGAGCAATGCATTCAAAGAGATCTTTTCTTCTGCAAAAATTGAAACGATCAAGTAAGTAAATCAAATTCTGCAGGTTACTACACAAAGTCAAGATATATTTATATTTACTATGTTACCCTTTAAAATTTTGTTTTAATTTTTCTCCTCGTTTGTCAGGTATACAAGTCTTCTGGAACAGATCATTTTAAAGGCCATATGTGATGAAGTGCGATGCAGTGGAATTGAAGAGGTTGTTTTAGCCAAAATTTGCGAACATGTTGCTCCAAAGATAGTTTACGAAGGCTAGTTATTTTAGAACATTTACATTTTAAATTCCGCTGCAGTCTGTTAATTATTTAGTGCTGTTGCTGTTGAATGTTATAATGAACATCAACCATTTGTAAACTATTTCAGGAATGAACTGGTCAAAAGACGAAATTTTAAAAGCGATAATGCGGTTAGCTGTAATGAGGATCTTAATTGTCGAAGATAATTCCACTTCCATCCACAAACGAGTCCTGCTCAAGGTCCCCGTAGAAGACGTGAACTACGCATTGGATATTAATACCGACGCTGTTGCCTGAATCATTTGTTTAATGTTAGTAACCGAATTTGTCAGCAGATCTGTTTAACAGTTGTTGCGTTATTGCAGTACTTTCTAATGACAAGTATTTTCAGCTTTATCCTTCTGTTTACTACATGTTTGCAGTGTATGTAACTTAACCAAAATGAACTTGATTATATGATTATTTCACCCCTTTATGATACGTTTATAATATGCTCGTAGTCCTAAGTATTATTATTAAGGCGACTCAAACGCATAAAAAGCATAATTCGATTTTCAAAGGTTTTGACTGTGAATTGCCACTTACATAGTTTACACTATGTTTGTAGATAAGAAATATGAAATTTTTAGGGCATTTGAAAAGCATTAAAAGCATAATTGAGGGCCTCGAGCATAAATAGGGAAAAAAAGCATAATTGAGCATTTTTTGCCTATTTTTACGCTTGCTATATGACGTTTCTCTAAAATCATTCCAAAAATAAAGGATTTTTGGAGCTATCGCCATCATTTAAAAATGGGCCGAAGCCGTACCTAATCGGAAATCGCTCAGAAATACCGTTTTGGAAGCATGTGGAAAACTAAACATCACATGAGCTCCCACAAGCGTTGTAGATTTTCATTCCTTCCATTTTCACAAATTAATTGTATACAAAAACTTAAACTCCCAATTCGTTGGGGATGAAAATTTCTCTACCGTTAAGTTCTAGTAAACTTTTTTTCGTGAAACTCAAATAGCTAATTTGTCTCTTACCCTCCTTTCCATTCTACAACAGAGGTCGAGGTTTCCTTTTCAGCCCTCAATCGGTTACTGAAACCAGAGCTGTCATCGTTAACTGCTGAAAAACTTTCCATTCATCTCAGATTGCAATTTAACATGCATGAACACAAGAAGAAATGCATGATTTAAATGTATATGCAAAGAAAGACTCAAATGAATGATATGTTATTACTAAAATAAAAAGGCCTTTATGATTGAATGTTTGTTTTTACCTCTAAATATTCATTTAGGGTATTTTTACGAATTTCGAGCATAAAAAGCATAAATTGACTTGAAAAAAGCATTAAAAAATCGAAAAAAAAGCATAATTTGAGTCGCCTTAATTATTATGCAAACAGAGATGAATTCTAGCTTGATTGTAATGAAATAAGAATTAATCTTATACCTGTGAAATTTACTCAAGCTCATACAATAAACAATATAGCTGTCGTGTATAATTTTCCACTCAGAGCTCCATTCATACATATTTCGGAAGATAGTGAAAGTTACAATGCCTACTCACCATTAAGATTTTTTATGCTAGAATCAATTTGTACGTATTTACCATGATGAGGAAGTGCCATTTATCAAAGTGAAAGCCGAGGAGTGAAAGTAGCGAAAGTTTACCGGAGAAAGTTCCAACGGACTTTTTTACTTGGCTGAATTAGTCTCGCTGATAATGGCGACAGAATTCGAAGATCGTATGCTCAAATCGTGCATCGGTCGTTAAATGCTTCATAAATACTGTCATTAAAATTACATTTATTATTTACATTATGACTCAGATAATTTACAACTGTTTACAGAAAGCATGTATAAAGGTAGGCATGTACAATTACAAGTATTACCATAAAAATGTGTCATACTGGCTATTTTACTGACTACGTAAATTTTGCATAAACATAAAGTGCTCGCATGTAGGTCAAATCAATTTCGCACATTTTAGACATTTTATACAAAAGAGTTGACTCAGAATCACCGGTATAAAATATGGCAGTTTGGGGTGCATTTGGCAGTGGAAATGAAACTTGCTAATTGGACACTTTTGAGAGTAAGTTTTGAGTAGCAAAAGGCGTCTATATGGAAAATGGGCAGTGCTAGTACTTGTTACTTCCGGTTCAGTCGAAGCGTCTTGAGTGAGTGTACCTTGACTATAAAGAACACTTGATGGCTTTCCGGACACTAAATTGGCAGTGTTTGGCTAGCATTATTTTAGACTTTCACCCAAAATATTTCCTTTCATTTAATAATTAAATTTGGCTTTATCGTTTCGGTGCTCGGCTTTCTTCATTCTGATATACCTGTCTTGTTTTTGGAAGTTTTCTTTTTGGGTTCGACATAATTATATTTGATTTTATATTCTGAGCATGCAATTAGGAATTAGTTATTAAAAGCTCTTCTACATTGTCTGTATTCGTATTCTACATTACTTTTCAGATATTTACAATGGTAAAAAATTGGAACTGACTTAGAAAAAGACGACACAAATATTACAAATTACATTAAATTCATTTTTATAAAAAATATCATTAATGGATCACCCAGATTTGTTAAAAGTACAATTTGGTACAAATGAGCACTTTAAATGTGAAGCGCTGACGCTCGCTCCCCTTATCATGTATCAATGTCTTCCAAGAAGGTTCATCATGTGCGTAGATAATTAAGTAACATGTGCATTAATGTGTTTTGTGCATGCTTGTCGCGTGCAGTTTAGCTATTTTGGGGTGAAAGTACTTTCTCTCCGCGATTGGATATCTTGGATTGTTCATTGTATATTAAACAAACCTATAGCACCTTTTTTACGGATCCAATGCTATTTTCTAACATCTAAATTATAGTAAATATACACTATATAGTGAAAGTTATAACAATTTTTTTTACAAAAATGTAAATATATCGACTTGAATTCTTAAGAAAGTAAAAACGGTTCTTTAAAAAGTAAATTGTTGTAAAATATTAGATATGGCTACGAAAAGTAAAACTAGGTTTTGATGCATACTTGACATCTGGAAATTCTTGTTCGGAGGTAGCCACTCTTGAGTGTTTCAGATCTGGGCTTGTCGAACTGATCTTTATCCTCTATCGTGGCTAGCCAGAAGGAATATTTATTGGCGTAGTAATGACATGTGCCCCTGGCACCGTTACATTCAATAAATGGCGTCGCTCTGAAATGCTCCAAGCACGAGCCTGGACTGGCTAGTGACTGACCGCCACCTTCTGCACCAGCAGCAGTGTACTGTAATGATTAAAAATCGAGATTATTAGTAAATGTATTCAAGTTGGGGACAGTTGGTGAAAGTTTGTATTGTTGAAGTTGTACCATGACAAAGCTGTATCCTATCCAAAGACTACTCCATCCATTTGGACAGGTAGGAATGCCCACAGTTTGGCTGTGAACGGCAATCACGTTGGTTGGTGCCTCACAAACCACACATCTGGAAATGTGTTGCCTGATGGCGTCTTCCGACACCGGCATCATTGGTATAGGCCCATTGGTTGAGAGCCAGTACGACTTGTCATTCCTGCTGGCATAGTTGCAGACATCGTTAATGTCGCAGAAGAGGAAGGGCATTGTGCTGAATCTTCTGATACAAGAGCCAGCAAAACCCAAGTCTTGATGATGAGCCTTTTCGTTTCCTTCAATGTAGAGAAGACTGTAGCCGTCCCATAATCTTGCCTGTCCTGCGGGGCAGTCTGGAACCATTGTGGACTGGCTGTGCTTGACAAGAAGAATGCCACTGAGGTAGTCTCCTACTTCCTGGCAGGATTCTCCTTGACTTCCTTTAGATCCGGCTAGACCAGGTGGTCCCTATTGGATTCAAAGGGTTAAATTAATTATTATTATTAACGAGATCCTCATCGTGGGCAACATTCCACTTACAGGCAAGCCATTTTGTCCATCAAAACCGCGATCTCCTTTCATGCCAACCAAACCTGGGGATCCTGCCAAGCCGTTTGTTCCAGGGCGCCCGGGTTCACCCTTTAATCCTGGTAAACCTGGAGCACCTGCTAGTCCTGTTAAGCCAGGTTCACCTTTTTGACCTGGGTAACCAGGCAGACCTGGTTCGCCTATTGCAAACAAAAAAAAACAATGAAATGACAGCTTTTGAAAGAAAAAACTCGTTAATGTTGAGGAATACTGTTCTTAGTATAAGTACCCTTTGGCCCAGCGTTGGCTGGAGAACCGGGCTCTCCTCGGTCTCCTTTCATTCCTCTAGCACCAGGATTTCCAGGTAGACCAGATAAACCATCCAAACCTCGATCTCCCTTAGGTCCAGGTTGGCCAGGTAATCCTGGAATGCCATCGAAACCCCTTTCTCCTTTCATACCTGGCAATCCAGTAGCACCAGGCTCACCCCTTGGTCCGGTGTCTCCTTTAATAGAAGCAGTTCCCGGAATGCCAGGATAGCCTCTTTCACCCTTGTCACCTGATTGTCCTGGGGGTCCATCAAATCCTGGTTGACCAGGTCTTCCATCGGCACCGGTAAGTCCTGAAATAAATTGATAGAAAGTAATCTATTGAATCATACAGTTATGGAAGAAAGCGAAAATTCTAAAACTAGTAAAATATAAGTCATTTTACCCGGAGGTCCAATCAATCCTCGGTCTCCCTTGTCTCCAGGAGCTCCCACCAAACCAGGTCCACCTGGTGGACCCACAGGGCCTGGTAATCCTGGGAAGCCAGGTTCGCCTAAAAGAAGTGAAAGTTTGTCGTTAGTTCTTTTGCTGCATTTGAATTTGTATGAAGAAAAATTACCTGAACAACGTACAATACAGATATTTAGCGACTTATTTAGCTTACCTTTCTGTCCGGTTTGACCGTTGTATCCGTCTCTACCAGGAGGACCTGGTGGTCCTGGCAGTCCCTTTTCAGGTAACGTACTAGCACTTGGGCCTGGTGGACCGCGTAACCCTGGATCTCCTTTGGGTCCATCGAATCCTGGTGTTCCCGGCAAACCTGGATTTCCAGCAATACCTCTATCTCCTTTCAGTCCTGGAAGCCCATCAAGACCTGTTAAGCCAGGATCACCTTTCAACCCTGGCAAACCAGGAGAGCCTGGTAATCCCTTCATTCCAAACACTGATTGGCCAGCTTCTCCCTTTTGACCCTTTTCTCCTGGGAATCCGGGTAATCCTGCAGGTCCCTTTAAATGAATTTAACCTTTTATTAGTTCGTGTCATATCATTTATTTGTCAAGGAAGAATTATTAATTATTAATGAACTATCTTTACAGATAAACCGCTGTCTCCCTTTGCCCCGGGGAATCCATCTTTTCCGGGTTGTCCCTTATCACCCGGTGGTCCAAAAGGTCCATCGGGTCCTTGGAATCCCCGTTCACCCTTATCGCCTGGAATACCATCAAGGCATGGTTCTCCAGGTAATCCTGGTAGACCCGACAGTCCCTGTAAAATTCATATAATATTATAAGAAGCTGATAATTAATTAAAAAGCAGAGTCAAACTTTTTAACACCCTTACTCTTTCTCCTTTCAGTCCAGGAAAACCTGGAAGTCCCTCATTTCCTTTCAAGCCTGATATTCCAAGTTGACCTGGAGTACCCGGAAATCCGCGTTCCCCCTTTTGTCCCAAGAATCCTGGAGGTCCATATCCCGGCAATCCAACGTCTCCTTTCTCACCAGGCGTTCCATCCAAACCAGGAGATCCTGGTGGACCCCTCAGTCCAACAAGCCCTTGCTCTCCCTTTTGTCCTTTCTCAGATGCTCTTCCAGTTTCTCCTTTAGGTCCTATCAATCCTGATGGTCCTTGGTCACCTTTCAATCCAGGTATTCCTTGAAGGCCGGGTAAACCAGATGGACCGGGCAACCCTCTGTCTCCTTTTTCTCCAGTTATGCCAGGGAACCCTGAATCACCTTTTTGACCTGGAAATCCAGGTGATCCTTCAAAACCACGGTCTCCTTTGTCTCCGACTGAGCCCGGTAAACCATCCATTCCTGGAGGTCCAGGTGGTCCTGGATTTCCTCTTGGTCCTGTGAAACCTTTAGGTCCATCCAATCCTGGGAATCCTCCATCTCCCTTTGATCCTATGGAACGAAAAAGAGTCGATTCCTAAATTTTGTTTTGATAACAGTTACTTACTTATTGTTTGAAATATATAAAATCTTACCTGGGAATCCTGGAAGTCCGGATGGACCTGGTTCTCCACCCAATCCCCGTTCTCCTTTTTGTCCATCATAACCAGGAGGCCCTTGTATACCTGGCTGTCCAGAGATGCCTACAGGACCAGGTGGTCCAGGATCTCCCTTTGATCCTCGTAAACCATCCAAACCTATATCACCTTTATCTCCCTTTTCTCCAGGGAACCCGGGTTGTCCTATAAATTTTATAAATTACTTATCATCATGTAAATACGTGTATATCATGCATTCAGAAAAGGCACTGAAGTCCAACCTGATAATCCTGGTAATCCTGGTCTTCCTGGTAACCCAATCAAACCGGATTCGCCCTTATCTCCTCTAGGTCCCATTGGACCTGGAGGTCCAACACCTGGAATACCGGAATCTCCCTTCATACCACGGTCTCCACCTCTTCCAGGCAATCCTAAATAAAAATTCACACATTTAAATCACCAAGTCTAAAAGAACACACAAAAAAGTTAATTTCAAGATACCTGAACGTCCTGGATCTCCAGGTTCTCCAGGGAATCCAAGCGGTCCCATGTCTCCTTTGTCCCCTCTTGGCCCTGGCAATCCTCTGGGTCCAACAGGGCCGGGTGGTCCTAGCTCTCCCTTTGAACCACGATCACCAGGTCTACCTTGAAATCCTGGTGGACCTGGTAATCCTGTGTCTCCCTTTTCGCCAGGATTTCCGGAAGGACCAGGGGGTCCGGGCATTCCTTTTGTTAAAGATTCAGGGACTGGGCAAGAACCTGAAATTCCTTTCACTCCCTTAGGTCCCCATTCTCCCTTGTAGCCACGTTCTCCTTCACGACCAGGAAAACCTCTCTCACCCTTCAAACTTTCACCTTTTTCTCCTTTCATTCCGGGAATCCCCGGTGATCCTGGAATACCATCCAAACCAGGTTGACCACGATCTCCTTTGTCTCCCTTATGTCCAGCCAATCCAACAAATCCAGGATATCCTTTTTGTCCTTCCGGGCCTGGTGGTCCGGGGAAACCTGGACCTCCTGAGTCTCCTCGATCTCCCTTTGCTCCCATAGGGCCTTCGATTACAGGAGCCACTGCTGCCTCGCCCTTATCTCCCCGTCCTCCTGGTTGTCCAGGTGTACCAGGAAGTCCATCAGTTCCAGGTGGTCCTGGAATACCCGGTAACCCATCTTCGCCTCGTTCTCCAGGATAACCTCTTTCACCAGGTGGTCCTTGTGGGCCTGTTAAACCAGGATTTCCGGGTTGGCCTCGTTCTCCTTTGAAACCGGGTTCACCAGGACGGCAATCTGAACACGCGCCTCCAGGTGCTCCCTTTTGTCCTTCAACACCCGGAAGACCAGGTCTCCCAGACAGACCGTCCCTTCCCGATGTTCCTTTTGGTCCAGGAGGACCTCTTGGACCAGGAATGCCATCTTTTGCGTCTCCAGGAATACCACGTGGTCCTTCAAAACCCTTTTCTCCTTTCTGTCCAGGAATTCCATCCCTTCCAGGTGCACCATCTAATCCTCTTGGTCCCTAAAAATGCATAAATTTATTATCAACATTTGGTCACAAAATAAAAGAATGCATGAATGGAAAAGAATGACGCACCACAATGGACATTCCCTTTTCACCAGGAAATCCAGGAGCACCAGGGGATCCAGGTTGTCCAGGAATGCCATTAGCCCCTCTTTCGCCTGGTAGTCCATTAAATCCTGGAGTTCCTTTCTCGCCCTTTGAGCCTGGCATACCTTCCAGTCCATCTCTTCCTGACAATCCACGGCCACCTTGTGGTCCAGGTGGTCCTGGTGTACCTGGCAATCCTGGAATTCCATCTTCACCTTTTGGTCCAGGGGAACCATTGTATCCCCTTGGCCCTTCAGGACCAGGTGGACCTGCTAATCCTTTTGTACACTAATAGAATAAGTAATTTATTTTTTATTAACATAATTAATTCATATATCAACAATCAAAATCGAATTTCTTCTTTATTAATATGCCTACCCCTGGCGGCCCCTGTGGACCAGGTAATCCTTGGAAACCTTTTTCTCCCTCCCTTCCAGAATCTCCTTTTTGACCTTTTATTCCGGATAACCCAGGAAGGCCAGCTTCTCCTCTGTCTCCTTTTTGGCCAATCGGTCCTATAGGTCCATGATATCCGTCTCTTCCCTTAAAACAGAAATTATAGTTTAAACTCAGTACTCTCATTTTTTTAAATTCTATCCTGTTAAAATAATTAGACTTACTCGTGGTCCGGCTGGTCCTGGCAAGCCCTTTTCTCCTTTCATGCCTGCCTCTCCAGGCAGCCCGGGAAAACCTGGACCTCCTGGTTGTCCTGCAGGACCAGCGCTTCCTGTATCACCACGCTCTCCTTTGAAGCCTGGCTCTCCCTTTGGTCCTACAAATTGAGTTCCGTTCAGCTCTGCAAATCCTATTCCTTTAATGTTACCCGGTGGACCTGGCGGACCTCTTGTACCCTTATCTCCCTTGTCTCCTTTCTGTCCTTCAAAGGCTAATCCCATTTCTCCCTTTTCTCCTGGAATTCCGGGGAATCCTGACGTTCCCTTTGTAATATGTTAAAAAAAATTTTTTACTTGATGAATCAAAAGGAAATTTGTCTACTTTTTTCTGTAAAATAGACATTCCATTCAATACTGACAGGCAAGCCACTGTCTCCTTTTGCCCCTTTTGGTCCATCCAAGCCTGAAAGTCCTGAGGGTCCGGTCGGTCCAGCTGGACCATCCAATCCAGGTTCTCCCTTTTGGCCCTTACCGCCAGGTCTTGCCAACGCTGGTTCTCCTTTTATTCCCTTATCTCCTGGTAATCCGGGTATTCCCCTTGGTCCAGCACCACCTGGTAAACCGGGAATACCAGGTGCTCCCTTTAGTAAAAAACATATCATTACAATACTTTGCAGGACAAAGAAATCAGGAAGTTAAGTACATTATAAACCGCCAATAACTTACATCAGTTCCATTACAACCATCTAAACCGCCTCGTCCCGATGGACCTTGGATGCCTTGCAAACCTGGTATCCCGGGAATGCCAGGGAAGCCAGGCATTCCCATTTTACCCTATAAAAAAATATTTCATTGAACAATTTCATGAAGCAAAATATTTAAGACAACGAAACCTTTTAAAAAGCTCGTAAAATTATACATACCCGATCTCCCTTGGGACCCCATGGACCTTGCAATCCTGAATCCCCTTTGTCTCCTTTGGGTCCAGGCAGACCTTCCATTCCTGGAAATCCCTGCTGTCCTTTTTCTCCTTGATTGCCGGGTCCTCCCGGTGGGCCCTATGGATTGCAAAACGTACCCCAAAAAATAAGTTAAAAACTGCAAAATAGTATGCAAATTCCAATTTGTTTCATACCCTTGATCCCTTTTCTGCAACACATCTCGACATACAGCAACCCCCACATTGTGTTTCATTCCCTCCCCTACCGGAACCAAGTATGTTAATTGGGAACGGATTTGGCGGTGAATAGGACTGATTGCTCCGACCAGGATATGATGAACCTCCTCTCGCCGATGCGTATGGATCGTATCCATAATTAGGATCCCCGCTGCCCCCTCCACCCCCATAAGAGCTGCCGCTTATTCTAGAGCCCCTGCTTTCATATTCGTCTCGACTTCGTCCTCCGTAAGGATCATCAGCGTCACCTCCTCCATAGGAGGCAGAATGACTCCCATCTCTTCTACTATCACTAACTTCATTGTTTGAATTTCCATTACCACCAGAATAGTATCTGTCACTTTCGTCCCCTCCTCCATATGGATCGTAATTGCTTCTATCCCCATAATCTCGTCTACTACTGTCATAAGCTCGGCGATCATCGTCTCGATACCCGTTCCCGTTTTGACCATTCCCATTTCTTTGAAAGTATGAGCCGCTCTCTGTTCGAATTCCGTTTTCTTCTTGCTGTAAAAATATATTTAAATTATATCCAAATTTAAAACTTTTCACATAAATCAGGATATTAACAAAATTGGCGAAATTATAGTTCATCAAATCGGCATTGTAGCATTTTGACATTTTTTCGATTTAACAAATCGACTGGATTCTATTTTTAGGGTTGGAATACTTCAAGAATGATACCTTCATCCAAGAAGTAGTCGACGAACAAGGGGCATTGCTCGCAACAGGAAGAGCATTTCCTCATTGCCGATAAATATGTCGTAAGGATGAATGAGTAATAGTGTTCGCTGCAATGAGCCATATCGAATCGAATTTGCAATTTTATTTTCAGTGATGCATAAGCCATTGTATTCACACTTTAGTCAGGTCATATATCTTAAATATATATCCATGTTTATTGTAGCATTGTAAAATATATGCCAAATATATATATTTTGGAGAAAAAAAAATCACTTTTGGAGTTGTTCGTTCCATACAACAAATTTTTAGCTAAATTTAATCAAAAGGCATCAGGAATATTTTGTTTCAAACCAAGCTGGTGATGATTCCGCCGGGTTTTCAGGTCAATTATCTTTCATGTTCATTCATCATGTCCGTAATTTAATCAGGTTTGTTCGTAGGGACTGTAATAATTATGACAGGTAAGAAAGGTAGGTTGGGAGAAGGGTTTCTCCAGACATTATTACTGATCTTATCATTTCTGATGATCATCCATGTACATATATTTTGGACCTATTTGACTCTCCCTTTTTATCGTCTATTTGGAACAGATAGCTTACACATGATAAAAGGCATTCAAGGCTCTTGTCCCTTTAACGTTTCATTTTTACTCTGACTGACTGACAGGCAGTGACAGCGAGCCAGTGAAAGTCCAGAATTTGTTGATGCTGGTGATGATATGATATGATAAGCGCTCAGAGATAACTATCAAATCTTTATTCTTCTGTCCAGACCAGATAATCTATTATACTATGATAGAAGGAAAAATCCTGCACGTTCTCATTACTTGACCTGAACTGGACCCTTGAAGGAATACGAAACTTGTTTCTCTCCATTTCTTTATGTGATTTTTTATGCTACCTTTTCCTTTTACCCCGCAGAGTCCAGCAGCTCTGTCCGTCCAGTAGTGGCTCATCAAGCAGGGTAAAAGTATTATGAAGCTTTTGATTGATGGAGGAGTTTCGTGTGTTATGTGATACGAAAAAAGTTTAGCATGGCATCACATTCTATTGTTTTTGTAGCATTCAAGGGTAATAATAATAAACAGGGAACAAAAACATAAAAATTCTTCAAGTAAAATGAAGATGTGAAATGTCCAGAAAAAGGGTCCATCTACTTACTTTTCCTCACTAATTTATGACTGTCTTATATCATGTAATATGCTGTTTTGTAAGGGAATATCTAAAAATACATGAATCTGTAAAAAATCCCGTTGTAATGGCAAGTTTGTTTTAGATAGGTAGTAGTTTCTTTAATTGGACTGGTAATCAAAAATGCAATGCTTATAGCACTACAGTTCAAGCTAAAGGATAATGAACTGGAGACATTCCATCAAAGATATTACTCCAGCTGGTCATTTCTCATATATAAGGTTTTTAAATGAATTGATGACAAAATTACAATCTGCGAAATTTTCTGCATAATATTATTATGAATTATTTTTCAGTAAATACATACACTCCATGTCGCATTTAGTTTGTTCCTGGATATTATAGTTTAACTTCTCATGTTCGTGTATGCTTGATAAGCACTTTTTGTCCCTATATAAGTACTCCAGTAAGCATATTCCATTTATATTTCCATTCATAAAATATCTGCTTGCAATAGTGAAAACGTGAACTTTAACAATAAATGTTATCTCTGTCCCCAGGAGTGTGAAAAGGGATTCGTTAGAATGATAAGATGACCAGAAAAGCACTGAGAGTATAACACGATACCGGTTACATACCATTTTAGCCACAGTTGGAGCTCATTCCAGTTTTCCAGACTCCCATTCCTCACGTTAAAAGACGTCTTCCAAAAATAATGGCCATACTTGCATAATTTTCCTTACAAATATTCGATCATATCGTGTTGTGGTGTAGTGGAAGGATGATCAATAGCAATTTACTTTATGAGTTTATGAGGATGACGCTGAAGGAGGCATGTACCTAATAAATAGTGGCAAGGCTAGAGAGCTGTTGGTTATGATTATAGGAAATGACGATGACCTCTTGTCTCCTTCACACACTTTTTCATCTTTGCATTCATAAATATAATTTTTAACGCCATTTCTCTTGGCAGGAGATAGATATTTCATGTATCGTCTTAATGGTATAAATAAACCATCATGACTTGCTCACTGATCTCAACTAAAGATCAAAATTGAAGCCTTCCAGCTCTTTGTTGGATTGGATAATAATATTTTGTGTATGTTCACACAGTTTATGTTAATTCTCCAACAATTTATTCCCGAAGTAAACCATTTTCAAAGAATTATCCATGATTGTTACTATTATGTAATATTAAAGGAGTATAATTTTAAAGAGATTACATGAGAGAGAAAAACGCTACATGTGCTTACGTCGTTTTTGTAAACAGGTTTATCTTTTGTACTTACGAAAATCAATCTATATATATCTAATCATTCTAATCGATTAAGGTTAGTATGTGATAGGAGTAGGAGGGTTCCAGCGCTAAGTAGGCATGTTTGCTATGAAAGTGCGTAGATGCGTAGAATTTTTATAAGAGATTCGTATACGTATCATGATAATCGGATGGTGATAGATATCTTGAAATTTGAATGCATGGCAATTTGAAATCATGATCCGTGTCATGTTTTATCATGCGTGAAATGTAACCCCAGACTCAATCCAGGCAAGGAAAACCCTCCAGCTAAAAGCTCTACTACTATATTTATATGTATGTCTTTTTCAATGTACTGGAAAGTTGACGAGAATGCATGTTGCCTATTGCGTTGAGAAAATATTCATGCATTTTAATGCACTAAATGAACCGTTAGTTAGAAATGACGATAAATAAAGAAACGTTCGATGCGATCCATAAGAAATCGACTGAAATTTGGGTTTATAAACAGGCTAAACGGTCACCCACAATAAGACCGGTTTTGTTTTATTAAAGAAACGACTAATGATTCATTATTCCTGTCTACCTGTCTTCAAAATTGTATCCAGAATCCAACAAACTACTCTTTTTTTATTTCATTTCCAATAAATGATGCATTAAAGCCTGAATAATGGGGCGACCTGATACAATCTTTGTAGGATTTGTATGAATTGCATTGCGCACTCCTCCTTTTGCGTGTCCCAGCAGACACCCCATACCCAACCATTCCTACCACAATCAGGTATCACTTACTCATTGAATTAGCTAGATAAACAGAACCGACAATTAATTCTCAATTGCCCTTGTCGCTAATGCATACTCCATTAGTTAACCGCTTCTTGGTCTCATCCTGAGGATATCCCATTACATCTATCGGTCCACAGTTTTCTCGCTACAAAGTACTAACAAAATATATGTATGTAAAGCAGAAGAGGGCACTTTAGAAAACATCGCCGTAACCGGCATACCTTTACGGTTTACTCATAGTATGCAGTTATCATAACTACTCGTATGATTGAACAAGTGTAACAGCAACAGCATCAACCTCACATGAGAAATCCAACCTAACATGATTCGTGACAGTCAAAGTTTATCTATGCATTGTAATTGTCAAGTTTGGTCCTCCCCCTCGTCTCCTCCATAATTTTAGACCAGGAGTGATTTCAAGATTCATTCCTTCTTTATCAGCATTTAAGATAGGAATGCTCACACATGGCTTTACTATCATAAAAACTGAAAATCATTTCTCATCATTTTGATAGCTTTTGAGCTTCCAGCATTTATGAGCTGCACTGGACCGCTCACTGCACGCCACTAATTCTGCGGTATATTACCTCACCCTCACCTACTCGCGTCAGCCTAATAACCATATTTCTTCCTAAAAATGTCTGTTTTTTCTTCCTTCCCTTTTTGTTCCTCAGAAGAACAACACGTTTCTTATTACGAAGTGATTCCTTCAGGAATCCTTTAATATCAGCAAAGCACTTCTTGTTGAAGCCTCCACCTTCCCTCTTTAAACTTCCAATCTATTTGTTTACACTTTTTTTGTTTGCTTTTCTATAAAACAAAATATACAGATGGGCTACGCACCACGCACCTCTGTCCCTGTCTTTTTATCGCAGTTTGGATAATCCTCCAAGTAATGGTGATGATGAATTATGAAAAAAAAAAAACGTTTTAAAGAGAAAACAGCAGCGGAGCAGGTGCATTTATATCCAAGAAGAATGAAATCCTTTCCTCCCTCTCATCTCTCATTTCATTACAAATTCCTTTTTATATTCCTGCCAACTTGGATTCCATTTCAACCCAAAGGCATTTAGCCAACTATGTAATGGAATGGGCCGAAGCACTTTCTTGGATCAGGACTGTTGTAAAAAAACGTAATTTTATGTGCATTGGTAAACATATAAGAACACTAATAATACACCATTATTTAATGGATTACACTCCGGCAACAATGCTTTCGGCTTCTTGTAAGTCGATTACCCTACACATGTTTTTGTAGCCGGGACTGTCTCGACTCTACAATGACCATGTAATGGAAGACGGTTTTTATGCTCGAATCTTTTCATACCTGTTGCGCTGTAATCGTGGGATATAAAAAAAAAATATGCTTCCAAATATGGGATGATGATTTAAGTGATTTTTAAAAATGCATGTGCATGGGTGTGAAGAACGAGTTGGAGAATAGGCATGGAATGAATTGAAGAATTGAAAGTGTCAACTAGTCAGCAGCAGGGCTTCTGCTCATATTTCAAGTGTAAAATGGAGACTATCATGGGAAATGAGTTGGAATGAAAGGAAAGGACAATGGATTTGAAGGAACATGCGTCAATGATAAGATAAGAAATAAAACGTAGATTTGCCAACACAAGATAAGTATTTTTTTTAATTTTGGGCTTATCAGTTTGGAAATCTGTTAAGATTTTTCGATTGTTCACTTTCTATTTAAAAAAATCCATGTCATTGTTGTGTAAATTACTCAAAAAATGTAAAGTTAATTAAGGTGGTTCACATTTTTTCAAAGAATGTTTGGTTGTAGTTGGCCATGTTTGCTCAATTTTTGAAACTTTCTGAGCTAAAAAAACTGCACAATAAATATGCAGGATTTCCTATTGCTGGTGTTGCCTCCCTGACTAGACACTGCTTTTACTTGACTCTATCTACTCCAACATCTGCATGAATCAAAAACTTGATTAAAATATGCGGGGGAGTTGAAAATGGTGAGTTGAATGCATTTTCTATTTCACTTATTCACTTTGTTGGCTGCATTAAATATGGCAACATTCATATTTGGATTTATGCATTATGATTATTGGAGATGTTAGGAATGGCAGGTGATTTGACGGAGTTGGCACATCATCATTAAACTCGTCTCTGTTGCAGATATGCGCAGTCTTCTCAAATGACCAATTTCTCTGATCGAGTCAAAGTCATAGTTAGTCATGTCCTGATGACAGGGTGCAGGGCAGTTATAAAGTATGAACACATACATTACGGAGGAGTATTGATGATATATTGTTCGCTATTATCATTATTCATTATTGTCAATAGTTTTGCGGAGGAAGGCGAAAAATATGCCCTTTCATTTATAACCTAAAATATCACATTCATAAATAGTTAAACTGACTGCGTTGGAAAGCACACAGAATGAAAAAGTGCAGAGTGCAGTAGCAATAAAAACAGGATGAAGAATGGAACTGATGATGATGTGATGATGTCAGATTGTCGATGTGGTTGCAGTCTTTATAAATAAATCAGTTCTTGTTCTACGAAACGTTTCTACATTTTAAGTCGATTTACAAAAAATACAAAAGAGAATCAAAAACATGATTATCGAGAGTAGAGATCCAGTTTTACTACTGAAAGCAAAAACATTCGTAAACAAAGCTGTGTCATCAAGTTCACCTTTTTCGTTGGCAAAAAAAAAGTTGCATCAAGCTATATGAACTCCTTTCATTCATCCATCCACTTATTCTGTTTTTAACGTTAGGTAATCGAAAGTCTGTAAAAATGCGGGTTGACAACAAGCCACAAGTATTTATGTCTGATCTGATGGCTTACAATGATAAAAGGCACAAATAATGAAAAAAAAACAGCGACATGTCTTTGGAGGCTAAGTGGGAATTCTATTGTTGATCTCAGTATGGAGTCTGGAGAACCAACAAAGTACTGCTTCCTTTCATACAGGGAAAATATATATTGACGATGGATTTCATTCCACTTCTTCAATCGATCCTCGTTCCAATTCCTTCTGCCCCGGTCCAGCATCGTAAATGAAGCATTCTTACAGAATATGCAATTTAATATTCCTGTCCCGAGCAATTCTAGTCGTCGTATTCAATGCAGACACTATATTATGTGATCTACATAAATTCTTTCTTGTTATTTGATATGTGGGCTGTAGATAAGACCATATGAATGATGTAATATAGTGGAGTGCAGTGGATGCATTTCCTACAAACACACCCACCCACCGACCTGTGCGGTGGCACAATTGATAATGTTTCATTCATGAATGAATATGTGGATGTGATTAGGCATGGAAAGATGATAACCATTTTATCAACAGTTGGTTTAGGTCTGTCTCCACCGCTTTCTCAAAATCTCTTTTGCATACATAAGTGAATCCCAATTTTGCTTCTGAGTTTTGTTTGTCCCGAGCCATACCATACCGCTTGCAGGTAAAACACGTTGACAATGTCCAGCAAACACAAGTCAAGACACTCGCATGCAACAAGTGAGCACGAGCATCAAGCCAAAATATATGTGGGATTACATTGCTCGCGACAACCTAAACTTCTTAATCAATGCTTTCTTCCTCCATTCTTTTTTCAATCAAAATGGAACAACAAACTTTCAAATGACTAGCTGTTCGTCTTCAGAAGATGAACATGTCTTGGCATATTATTGCGGAGGAGTAAATCAGTAAAGAGTGGAAGAGTTCTCCATTTTCGCATCTTCTCTATCGTGTTTGTTGATACTTTTGAAATGACATGCAAATTCAGTTCGGATGGGCACGACAACCTTATAACTCCCCCCCAAAAGGGATATTATTACACTGCTTTATTCACATTTACACACGTTCCGAAATGCATAACAAGCTGCCTTTCATTCATTCATAAACAACTATTAAGACTTTTTAGACATAATCATTCGTTATGCATATACCTAGAATCACGATTCAAATGGGAAAACTTTCAGGTAAGCTTTTTACCTGTCTCATTTCGTTAAGTGCAAAGCCAGTGGTAAACAAAGGGAGTAATAACGTACACACTTTCAACCTAAGCTTGCAAAATATCCGTTCATCTCGATGCTTAAAGTACAAAAAACTGACTGATTGTAAGGTATTAGTTTTATACCAACAGAGCGTAATGCCAAAATAAATAGAAACGAGAGGGTTGATGGGTTGAAGGTACTAGGTAGGTCGAGTTTTGTCGCGTGGGCGAGAGACATAGAAAAACAATCCACAGTGCTGTACACTATTTACGCTTATGGCAATAAAACTGATGATGTGATGATGATGACATGAAGATGGTGTGTCCACTTTTTGCAAGGAAACTTTTTTAGGAAGATGATGCTCGGTACGATGGCCCGTATAATATTTCGAAAAAAATGGACACCAACAATTAAGTGATAGATAGCCATGATTGGAGATGACTGAACATTAAGCCAAACCATAAAAATTTAAAGTTTATAAATCGCTGTGAATTATGAAATGAGAATGCATAGCAAAAATATTAAATGTGCAATAAATCCAAAATTGAATGTGCGATAAAAGTGTAAACTTTAATTTCCCTCATTGAGTTGCTTGATTCAAGCAATGCATGTACTGACTTGCTGAACAAGAGCAATTAAGCTGTAAAAAGGGTGATTAACTTGGGAATGAAATGGCTCGTATCTTTGGATAATGACCTGTTGATTGAAATACTAATTCCGGAAGATTCCCGCTCTCAAAATAACATTCGGATAGACACTTCCAGAAAACTTGTTCTGGGCTTGTTCATTGTTGTTCCTTCGTTCCATGTCATTTAAAAGAAACGCTTGTGTCTAGTCTGCTTGTCATCATCTATTTGCTTTATATGAATTTACATACACGCAGCCGCACGCTTGGCAAAATACACGCACAAAAAAATATATTTCCTAACCGGAAAGATTTTCAGGTTTTATTTTTAGGCAGACTGAGCCATCATCAAGATCTCATCCCGTCGTTATTTGCAGGTTTTAGAAACTCATAGTCAGTGTGGAACTTTTTTTTGGTTATTGCAAATACACATGGAAAAGGTTGTAGTTCTTTCTGTCGTTGAATATTATTTAGTTTTCTGCAGACTTGTTGGAGTTTGGATTCGGATACGAGAAAAGTTCGTGGTGATGGCGCGCTATTCTGGATTTCCGGTTTACATTATAGTCAACACTCCATTCCTTCATAATTCTAAACGTTGCGTGTTAGTTTTTTATAAAAAGTCATGTTAATAGCTACATGATGTACTACGCCTACCAATGTCTTGAGTTATATTCCCGGAAACTGTATTGTGTTGATGCGTAATCTCCCGGAACTTCAGCAACAGCAATAGTTATAGAATCGTTTCTGACTTGAAAAATAAAATATAGTTACCTTTGAATATTCTTTTGGATATATAAAGTCAGATCAAATGAAGTGTAAATTCCAAAAGTCCTTTTACCACAACTGGAAATTCCACTTGAAAGTGAGAGATCCAATATCAGAGATGAACACACGCATAAAGAACATAATTTCAAATTCCAGTTTTGTTTAAGAATATTTTGAAGTATTTGCGGAAATACGGCATACTTTCCAATATTGTAATTTCCATATGCACAAAAATGCTTGTGCTTGAATTAGTACATTTTGTATTTCCAGGAAAATGTATTCATAAACATGCGCACCATAGCTATACTTTAAATCGGTGGTAAGGGCGTGTGAAAGCACATAATCAGTTTTGAATCTCATAAATTACAGTCAACATCACTCCGTGTCTGGTTTCAGTCTACGCTTTTGATTTTTTACAGGTGAGGTGCAATTGTGATGAACCAAAACGTTTTCATAGACCATTAGACCAACATAATATATTTAACATCAACCCCCACCTCATTCAGTAATAAAGAGGAAATGAAGATAGGCTAATGCCTGGACTGGACTGGACGTGACGTGTAGAATTTATAACGTAAAGACAAAGGTTACGCAATTTATTAAGGTAATTTGTTAATTCAAAAGACACCTCGATGTTCCTGTCCACTACTTAATTGTGGGCATTTTATGTTCACGCTTAAAATACAATATAGCAGCAATAGACTTCTTTCATTTACATATTCACCCTGTTTCTCTCACATACTTACGTTATTGTCAACAATAAGTCAGAAATGTACTTACCGCAACAACGAGCGTCCTTGGTCCCAAAACAAGGGCTTCTACAAGTAGCCATATAGCCAGCCTGAAAAATATTAAGAAACCCATGTTTAAAAAGTATTGTAATTCGGTATTCGATAATCCTGAGTAAAGAATAAAAGTAATTAAGTCATTATATAGTTCTTTAACAATTTTTCAACCGCAAATCCATAAAATAATGATTAGGAAAAAGGCAAACAAGGACTCGGCATTATCCGACCCTTTTCAAGATCATAAACCCATCCCAAGTAAGAGGTCCAGGCAAAGAACAAGGCTAATATATACGTAAATGCTCCTAATAGTGCAAAGTCTACCCTGAGCAGGGTCATTTTTCTGGCCCAACCATCGAATTAGCTACATGGTTTCTTTGAGCTAGCGTCTGCATTAAAATTGAGAGATCGATATGAAAGGATCGATAGGGAAAATCTAAAATTTTACAGATTTCGTCATCCCAATCAACTTTGTTCTGCTCCACTCAAAGTCTTGATTTTAATGTAAGTTTGAGATCACATGAGCCCCGTTCCGTTACCAGCATCTCTGACTAGACTCTTGTCAAATCTTAGCTCTTCAAACTCTAAAAGTTCCAGGGAGAGCGAGAGTGCTCGAAAAATTAACGTTTGGAGAAAAAAAGATGAAAAGGGAATAAGGATGTCTGCTGGGATGTGTAAGTAAACTTGTAAAATAAATGTACTTATAAAAATCTCTGCATGTGTGTGAAGTGAAGGGAGGTAAACACTGAAGAAGTGATGAAGTCAAGCCAAAGCTATTACTTAATAACCAGCTGAAAAAGGGAAGAGAAAAAAATCTATCCACTTTTTCTTCTTCTCTGGTTGGTGTACATAAATACAATCATTATTATTATATGATTATTATTATTGCCTGACAAGGTGATGCTGGGATTTAGGATTGCTTGGCTGGGATTTTGGATTAGAGGGTTGAGGAGAGAGAGATCGGGAAAAAATCATGCGTGAAACGTTAACGCACTCGCTTAGACTCTTGCGTAGAGAAGTATCTCACTTCAGTCCTCCTTACACCTCCTCGAGTGTGTTTACAGTGTTGAAGGTAAGGATTTCCTTTTAAAACGCATCCTGTCTTCAAATTCCAGAAGCAGTTTTTATTTCATACACTTCGGATCATCGGTGCAGAAGACAAAAGTTAAGACATGGCTTTGGAATTCAAAGAAGAAGGTTAAAAGAGCAGTTTCCTTATTCACTTCTTTAAAAACCGTAAAAAGAAGACGAATTCTCTGGTATTTTCTCTGAATTTTTTGGCTGGGGAAAAACCGATGGAGGGATGGATAGAATAGAACTTCCATATTCTTATAAAGTTACATTTTATTGAATAGACATTCAGGTTATTTGCATTCCCCCATGAAAACTTTTTAGTGACATATGTATGAAAAATGTATGCGAAAATGGTTTATATCTTGTAAAATGATCTATTGGCAAGTTACAGCATTTCTTGTTAAATTCATTTCAATCAATTCGATATCTCAGCGTTGCCTCCGCCCCGAGTATGTTTTGCGATATCCCTCCTTCCCTCTCTGTTAGCCTTCATTTTATCATGGAAAACTGATTTCGTAAGTATTTTGTGCAATTGCAATACTTTTTTTCACTTGAAGATAATGCGCTTATATTTATGGCTATTCAGTTCCGTCCTAATATGTATATCTGTATAGGGAGATGACTTCAGAAGAAAGGAAGTATCAGTTCCTGCCACTTCAGCTTCATTGAACGGTTTATCAGCCCACGCTTTATCATAGTCTATGCAAGTTTTGCTCGCTGTCATCTCATAATAGGGACTATTTGTAACGACGTGTGTCGTTGTATGTACTTTTGCTTGACTTTTTTTTTCGCTTAAATGCAATCATTTTCCTTTGGAAAAAAAAGAAATGCAATTATTATTGCCGTAAATTCTCAAACTGTATTCGAGGCGAAAGTTTTGTGAACTTAATCATTCAAAATATTTTGCTTACGAGTGTTTTCACAGTTATAATAAAAACCTAATTAAATCCATATTATGAATGACTGATTTTTTGCTTGTCATGTCAAGTCACTGACATTATATTTCATATGGCTAAACATAATACATATAAGTCTGGAGTCGATTTCGTTTCCATTTATTTTCGCCACTGATTCATTCAAACACTGTTATGTTCGCAAATCCCCATGGACCTTGATAAGCTTTGACCTGCCTTTGAGGCGAAAGCCATGGAATGAAAAACTTTGAGTGAGCTGAGTGAAGACAAGCACTTCATAGAAGCATCTCATATGAAGGATCTCATCATATATCATCAAATTAACGGAGCTAATTATTGTTGGCCTAATTTCTCTGTCGACCGTCATGATGACGGCCACCATACCTAAATTATACGTTTTCTCGCATATATTTTCCAGCGCTCAAGATGGCAAAATGATGATGTGACAATATCTGAGCGATTTTCATATGATCATGATCACTTTTTTACTGTAAAAAATTCTCCATTCCATTCAAATAAAAAAACATTCTTACAAGGAAACCTTTCACTATCTCTATATCACCGCAACACTTTTACCCCTTATCTCCATTTAAACCAAAACAAATGGGTGAGGACAGTAAGGGAGAACGAAGCAACACATGTCATGGCATACAGACAGCAGACGAAGGATAAGGAGAAGGATAAGCAGTAAAATAGCTCGTGTTATCATTTCATGGCTGCGGTTTGTTTTCAGTTTACTCTGTCACCCCGACTGTTGTACTTAAATATCGTGTTACTTACCATTTCCGAAAAACATTTAAGTACATGCCAGATTTCCACCTGACTTTAATCCTCCGCACTCCATCGAAATAAGCGATATCACAAAGGCCAACATTCGCAGGCATCATGTTGTCATGAAAAACTCCTCTAGATTGTTAGGGTTCCAGTTCCACTTTCATACACTATCACCACCCTCGGGAAATGCATTGGGTAGAATATTTTCTCCAGCAGGATTCTCAATCAGAAACGCTTTTTGGCTCTGGGGAGGACTAGAAAACGAACAAGTATTTGGATGAAAGACTCAAAGTCCTTAAAAACCCATTGTCGTGGGGGGTGTGTGTGGTCACCTCATTTGAAAAGCATGAAGAAATATTTCCTTCTATATGTTTCTTGTGGTTTTGATGTCGTGATGCTTTTATTATCACTTCCAAACTTCCGTAATAATGAATCCTTTCATTCATTCCCTTTTCCCCATGAGCACATAGATGTAATACAATATTTATCATTCATTCACAAAAAAAAATACACAATCACTGAGCCACTCGCACTAACACAGCCTCCAGCTCAAACATCATCACTCGCTCACTCCACCATTCACACTATTACAACTGAAAAGGAAGTAATGCGCAAATGCACATCTTCATTTTCCAGAACTCCAGATCATGGAACTCCAACCTTATCCATATATCAGCTCAACGAGCAAAACTAAGGAAATCTCCAGAACAGGGGAAAAGGTAGTCATTTTTTTTTTCATAGGCATGTCTCGTCTGCCCATTCAAGAATGTTTATTTTGTCCATGATTTCCGCTTCACTTTCAAACTTGTCCTGAGAAGAAACGTAAGAATTCTGGAATGTTTCTTCTACATTCCGTCAAAAAAATATATAAATTAGCCAAGAACCGAACTGACTTTTCAGGCCGAACTGGGCTGATACAAGAGCACTTTCATGAGAACGCATGTACTCCTCTAAAAATGTGACGGGGCCAAGTCAAACAATCCCATTCAACAATGCAGATGCACGCTAAACTACACCAGGCTTGGAGAAGAATGTCTTTTTTTTCCTATTAATAACAATGGGAATGATTGTTTACTTGAGCTGTTAGCAGGGCCGAAGATGTTGCATGAAATGAGCTTTCAAAAAAAAGTATCCGAGTAACGTTGCTTGTTGGCGTTTCCTTCTAGGTCCTCGTATTTCCTTGAGCTGCGACTGGGATGATGCGGTTGTGAGGATGAGGTGTTAGGTTGGTGTGAGCCGGCTAAAGGCTTCAGTCCCACTGACTTGAAGAAGATATTGGAGATTTGAAAACGTCTTCGAGTTTGTAATACGGCATATCTTTAATCTGCAGTACATGCAGACGCAAACGCTCGTAACATTATCATGTAATGTTTGGGATGGTTATAATATATCCATGCAGTCTCTCTCTTTTTTGGTTCATCTTTATATTTTTTTCGAAGAAGAGTCTCTTCTCGTCATCATCGTCTTCCTTTCAGCCATTCCTATATTTTCCCATGTTGGATGGCTGTATGAATCGGCTTGGATTTAGTTTCAGGATGAGCTGAAAGAATCTCTTGTGTTGTATTGTTGGCCCTTGTTCTCTTTCGCTTTCTTCGAGTAAGCAACTTATTATTATGCAGTGTCAGATGAGCTGGAGCAAATTTAGAAAAAAAGAGATTTCATTTCAGATCCACATGCTTTCCTGCTTAGTATGCTTTTTTGGTTGGAGATGCTATTATGGAATTAGTTGTATGGCTTAAGTTTGTGTGAGAAAACGTGTAATATGTCTGATTCTAAAAAATCCTACAATTTTACACTTTTTTATCCTCGTCCATTTGGTCTGCCTTGCCGTGTGTTGCAGGCTAAACAAAGTTTCATAAAGTTCATGGATTCCAGATTTCACTCGATGTAAACGGTTCTCCGCCTCCGCTCCAGACCCAGGTTTCATTCATAAGATTTCTTACATGGAAATAGGGACATGGGCTGAGAGAATAATTTTATTCGTATGGCTGGAACTGAGGAACGAAAACGTGGATTTTGATCGGATTTATTATTCACAGATTGAAAAGAAAGACGAAAAAACGCTGATGCATCTCCGGATTAAGTAGATCAAGGGGTAATACACTCTATTAAGGGGTACCCGATCAAATGAAGGAAAATCTATTAATTAAGCAAATCAGTCTATAAACTCATTTATTCTTGAATCGTCAAGTGGATTAATGGGAATATGATAAGAGCGTACTAAATTGACAGTGGTCGGTTTGAATTGACGGATGATATGGTAAAGACGCAGACGTCGACTGCAATTAAATGCAGATAACGTCTAATGAAGACATTTTCCCTTTGACTCGTAATCAGAACACACGAGCCATTTCATGATGTAATGTATGGGAATAGAAAACAAATAAAGATTCTAATCAAGTCCCTCCTTTACATAATATGCATTTTAAAAGCCAGCTGCAGCACTTATAGCTAATTTGTACTTGTCACCTACTACCTATGCACAGAATGAAGTAATAAGGATTTCATAGAACGAGAGATATCAAAAACTTTAAAAGTCTACTACAGTGTAGTGCAAAGGATGACACGGATTCGTAGAAAGAAAGGGTGGAGCCAGGTAAAAGCCCACACGTTAGCTGTAAGGCCATATTTTTAAGGCATACATGTATCCATGTATCAGTTTACTTCACCAAAAACCGTCAAAAATCCCTCCATACCCACCCCAATCGA
This sequence comes from Lepidocyrtus paradoxus, assembly GCA_034696885.1. NCBI lineage: Eukaryota > Metazoa > Arthropoda > Collembola > Entomobryomorpha > Entomobryidae > Lepidocyrtus > Lepidocyrtus paradoxus. The sequence continues at coordinate 7,490 of JAQGAH010000212.1, read as the reverse complement.
CGTGCAAGTGTAGGCCAGATAGGGATACACGATTTATGAGAACTTTTGCATTAGAAAATTCTGTTTAAATTTTGAACATCAATCTGAAAGTTGAGCCGGTATGTGGTTTCATGTTCACTTTGGGATGTAACAATGTGAAAAAATCTTAATTGTTTAATGAAGTATAAACCGGACGCCAATAAAGGATCATATTTTTATATTTGTGTAATCCAACCAATTAGGTTAATTTACTTTGTAGATTTATCGCAACAAAGTGCCTCTAATGGAACGCGAGGAGTACGTATTTATGTCAAGTGAACTTATTTATGTTTTTACTGATTTTTTAAATCGTCAAATTGCATATATGACAGCATAGTTAGCTTTATCATACGTTATGATGTCATTTTATAAGGGAGCAGCAAGTAAATCCATGATTGTCCGATCTGATAGTACAATATATGATTTGGTTTTAATAGTTATTTTTTATTAATCCTGAAAACTGAAAGATTTACATAGGTGCGCAGCACACTACAAACCATACAGCAACGAACTTCTTGAAAATAAAGATAAGTGAAGGAAAATAGTCTATCACATTGTTTATTGATGACGGAGGCAACGACGGCTTTCGCCAATTAAATTTTTGAAACTATTTACGAAGAAGCTTCCTAAATAAACTTGTATCGATTATGTAAATACTTATAGATGATATATTTTTTTAAATAACATGTTTAGTTCAAGTCCAATGGTTTAGTAATAATAATATAAATTACAATTTATAATTTGCAACTCTACGGAAAACTATCTAATTCTTCTATCTTGAATACTTTTAATCGTGCTATTTCATTGTTGCCGGTTACAGGATTCATGTTTCAAGTTTAGTTCATATGTAAGTGCGTACACTATTTCAAGCAACTACAGAGTTTGACTATGATTTCTTTTTATTTCATTCGTCGGTACTTGATTTTTTTAATATACATTTTATTGACTTTCACTGAACACATCAGACTTTTAGCAAATGTATTAAAGTGTACGCTACTCAACCACTAGACTTTTTGGTTACGTCTCTAGAATAAAAATGAAAAAATTTTTAGCAGCAGCGATTAGCGCAGCGTTGTGATGTGTCCAAGAAATCACAATTGGTATGAGTTGTTGACGGAAAATGTGGCAAGTGGTGAAAGTAAAAGCTTCTGAAAAGCCGTGTAGCCTTTGTAAGGTTGCGATCTGTTGATTTTACTTCGCGGTAGTTTTTACTCTCCTTAATTCCTAGTTAATCCGAGTTGCAGATATGTGGTCTAACACGATGCAAAAGCCGTCATGTTCATTCTATTAAAGTTAGCTTTTATTAACGAATCCGCTTGTGAGTAATTTCAGGTTATTCTAAACTTCTAACCTTCATGGGATATACTACTTGACCGAAAAGATCAGTTGGATATTGTCTAAATTGGGCTATTTTGAAATGAAACGTTGTATTCTTCTGCATTAACAAAGAAGACATTAAGGGGAGGGTGTTCCATACAGGTTTTAAATTAGCATGCACCTCAAAAGACCTAGAGCTTATCAGTTCATATGTATGACTATTTATATTTTTGTTATTGATTTCTATCAGTTTTTCTACATATCACCATAATGTTTTACTGTTTGAAAGTGATTGTTATAACTGCATTACTACTACCCATCGTTAATTATTATTAAGTATAATACATTTTCCCAGTTTTTCTAAATTCGGGTTGTATTTTTTAATACAATCACAAGGTTTTTTTTTCAAATTGTTATTTCGTGGATGCAAAATGAAATCATGTATCCTGCATATATCATGGATTAGTAGCAATCAGAACGCGATTTACTTAATTTGCTATGCATAATCTATAAAAAAGGTGATCAATTATGGGTATGAAAGAATGGATGAGAATAGGGCTAAATTTAAAAAAAAATGAAGGGATGTAAATAAATAAAAAGCAAAAATAGATTCAAGCATTTTTTCCAAGTTTGATTACCTTTTCGTTTAATAAAATACTCGTTCCTTTTTTCTACTTTTTGAAATTAATTATTGCAAATGCAAAATTGCTTTTCAGGTAAAGTACATACTTGGGCTGCTACAATTTACTAAATGTTGACTATTTGACATAGTCTTATCGTAAGTTTACACACGACTCGAGTGAAAACACAATTACATATTTTTTTTTGCGTGAAACGAACCGTATAAATGATAAATTAAATTAAGGTTTGCATTATATATATTTACACACGTATTAGAATAACTGCGAGTTGAAAGGTTTAGACATCACACGCGTTACTTTATCCAACCATGAGCAGATCCGACATCATCGTCCCTATCTCTAGATCCCATTACCACCATTTCATGTGTTAATCAGTATCAGGAACTTTAAAAACTTAGAATTACAAAAAAACATATTATGCGAAATAAGCTGACTTGATTTGCTGGAGCTAACAAAATAATGGAAACAAACAGTAAACAATACAACGGGACTTCCCAGCTAGATATATAAATTAACATGGTTTAACAAAGTACTCCACGCTGAAGAAACAGTTTCAGTCGACTTGTTACGATATCGCGATATTTTCCTCTTTATCTGTTTTTAATTGACTATATTTCTCTCGTCCACATCGTCCATTCACTTTCATGCAAGACTGACGACGTATCTACTTCGCCTTCGCGATCGGTATGTCTTCGAACAACGTCGATGAGCTTTCCTTATTACTAAACTACATCCCGGAGAACCCAATCACCTCCAAGACCCTCACTTCGAAATCCTTCGACTCGCAGAGCGGTGGGTTGTTAAATGTGAGACAGGCTTCTGACTTGCCAAAACGCAGATCTTCATCCAAGCAGATTCCTTGGCCTTGGCTGTAGATCATAACAAGATTAAATTATTACTTTAAATGTGACCTGTTATTCAAGTGTCCTATAAAAAAAATCTTAAATAATTTAGTTTCTATTCTTTCTTACCCTCCCCCAATGCTTATCATATGAGTGTCTGCGTGCATAAACAGCTCATCTCCGCGAGTTCTCCCCCTCTGTTTGTTCTGACCGGGGGAGTCCTCATTCTCCTCTTCCCCGTCGGAGTTGTCCACTCGGGGCTTGATGCCGATCCAAGGGTAGCGCACCCTTTCAGGCCACAGTGTGAACAGGAATGTTTCTCCAGTGCCAAAGTACCGTTGTCGTTCTCCCCTTTCGTCCTTTTGATTTCGTGTTGCCCACATTGACGAGCAATAGGCTCCAAAAACCTTGAGAATCATGTACTTATTTTAGCAACATTCACAACGAGCCTTAACTAAGAACAAATGCCAGTTTAACAGTTAGCTTACCTCATCAGTTGTGGTTTTGATAATCAGAAGGGTGGGCTCGTGATTTTCCACACGGTTGAAAAAGGTGGTTAGGGAACAACCATGCTCCTCGCTGGTGTAGAGTAGGACAGGCTGATACATCGTGATTCTGATTGGCAACCATTGCCAAAGGACTAGAAGCTGTGTAAATATAATTTAGACAAAGTCATATTTCATGTTTTGTACCATCTTGACTCGAACCGATTCCAAATTCGAAATGACATGACATGAAATGAAAGCAACCCAGGCCCACAAAGCGTTTACATTTAAGTTGATTTTTAGAAGAAATTAAATAAGAAGAGATTAAAAATAAATCCTTGATGAAACTTTGTTCCAAAAACTCGTAAGAAACTATCCCTTTGATCCCTTAAGAACTATGCAAATTACACAAAACTTACAGCGTCTTTAGAGGCTGCAGCAGATTTGAAATCCTGACACAAATAAGCTCCCATGGAGTGCGTCTTGTGATCAGGAGTGGTTTTACCCTGTACCCATAAGTCGTCATTTCGAAATCGCAACGACGGGAAAGCACCCATATTATTGTTAGTAAAGCACAGGGAAGAATACAGTGGATCCATTGTGTTACACATGTTGTAATGCAGGCAATGTTAAGGAATTTTATTGTTTCACAAAAAATATGTTGGCAGCGATGATGATAATCCAGATCCAGAGAAAAGTATAGTTTTAAATATGAAATATTGAATGAGGAAGATGAAGAAGAGTAGAAATACGGCAGCAGTAAGAAAAACAAGAAGAATATTTAGATATGAATATTTTAAAGTTATTTTTTAGGAACTTTATTATCTTTGCCTAATATCTGTACTGTTAGATTAGCTTGGAGTCTAACTGTTACTTTCAGGAATGATTTTTGCTCACAGCTTTCATGCAAATACAATTACATTATTCAAAGTATGCGTGATCAACTAATTCTATTTGCATGCTTTATTCACTAGAAATGGGTGAGAAACATGGACAAACTTTAAAAAACAGGTTTAGAACATTTTGCCTTGCTTGTGAAATAAGCGCAGATAAAAAATGTTTGTTCTGGTCCAGGAAGGAATGGGAGGAGTTTTGGAAGCAAGTTGGTTAAATTGGAGGTGGAAATACGAAGAAAAGTTATTTTTCTCCCCTGTTTGAACAGTTTACATTTTGAAGTTTACATGTCAATACAATAAAAGCTGCAGATAATCTGCGATGTATCTACTCACCGCAAGCAAGAAAGCAGACATCGGAGGGACGCCATGAAAGGAAAGAACAGATATGCAACATAACATGTTATGTAGGTGGCATTCCAAATATTATGACTCAAGCTCTATTATTAGAAAGCAAAGATAGAAAAGGCATGCAAAATCTATTATTTACTTAATCAAATCATAATTGTGTACCTCTTTGATGGCCAACGTGTGAGACATCATCTGAATATCCATTTGTGATTGACTACTGGGTAGATTCTCGTTCGACTTGGACCTCTTCATTTTGGGCAATGCGGAGGAACTCTTATTGCTTTTCAGTAACATTTCCACTTTGGTTGACACTTTATTAATCTCCGAGCCCCGGAAGGCCCGGATGGAGAAGGCAGACTTCAGCAACCGCTGCGGAGTCATCTGTACACAACAAATGAGATTGCATCCAGCGGTCAGGATTTTTGAAATACTGTTCCCACTCCGATCACCACCATCCTTATTATTGTTATCCCCCTCAACCAATACCACAACATCCTCATCATCAGTGAGCACCCCCGACCTAGTACTTCCCCCGGAAGGGGACACTACACAACTTCTTTTCCCATCACCACTGTTCCCAGGAGCCCGACCTCGATACCGAACCCCCGTGTTATCATAGCTACTGCTCAAGTCAAGAGATGAGTCATCATAGCTAATACAAAAATCTCTAGTACCAGTCCCACTATAACTCGGATGGGGGCCGGGTGGTGGGGATTTCGCAGACATTGTGATTTTCATTGAGATCGTTTTTTTTATATAATTCTACTTAAATTTCAATATACGACGAATTTGCTACATTCATAAGTAAATGATATATGGATGAAAAAAATAAAAAGCTTTATTCACGTTTATTTCACGACAGTATTTTGAGATGGCACTTTCCAGTCCCGAACTTGCCAAATAATTTGACCACGTCGAGTCCGAGCTGCACGCTTTGGAAAATGAGAGGAGCAAAGCTATTGTCGTCCGGTATAGTACCTTGATGCCCTCCATAAAGAAGCAGTCCATCACTCTGACCTGGGGAAAAACAATTACACGGCCTGTTATAATATACTTAATGTATAGTAAATTAAGACACATGTCTATAGTGTCCATCCAAAACCTCATCCCATCATTTTATCATATTCGAAGACGCACTTGTTTTTCATATTGAGAAGGCATTAATGAAATACATGTGGAATGGATTGAATTCTTAATGTCACGTTAAGTATCAAAGTGTACCAAAGCAAGATCACGTACTAAATGTTTAAAGAAGATGCAGACGTTTTTTCCCCCACGTCATGCATTACACGTAAATCTGATATGACAAACGGATTATAACTGGATTGGTGATGATGCTTTCAGCGATATCATCTTGGGTGGTGATACCAAGCAAGCAGAACCAATGACTTAATCCAGAAAACAAATCTTTCTTTCTTTTTTTCTGTATTGAGCCATATCATCCTTTTCTATCATTATCGTTATGTGTAGCAAATAATTTTTATTTAAATTCGAGCCTCGTGAAAAACAACAAACTAAGCGATAAACTTTCCAGACGCCTTACATGATTCCATTTTAAATCATTCAGGAGTTGGATAAGCACAAGTATTATTTTGACCATATTTGAGGAGAGCATACATATTTCGTAGCACATCGTACGTGGTGGATAAAACTGGCACATGTGCACCTCACAACTAATTACGTGACATGAGGAAAAAGTGAGAGAATTAATGACTTAAACACAGACATACTTACCAGATGAGTTAATGGCAAATCTCTAAAGATCCACCAAATCCATCCTTGAAACACATTTTCCAACTTCTCCCCTGACTTGACATTTCGGGTGAGGAATGTAAAGGCCGGCTTCTGCAAGTAACACAACAAGGGAAGAGAAACCAACGGGCGGATTAGAAATGAAAGGGATAATATTATGAAGGCTACAAATAGGGAATTTGCATAAATTTATCAAATGGATTTACATATAATTATTGTATAGTTCGCATAATTTATTAAAGCCAGGTTGTTGGAAACCGTGTAAGGAACTGCGGAATCGAATGGGTTAGGTTGTTGCTACTTTCTTCTGTTGTCAGTTAAAACCTCAATTAAATCAATATTTTTATGCAAGATGAATGGATGAGAGAAGATCAGAGAAATATTGACAGAAAGAGATTAAAAATTCGTCAAGCTTCCACAATAAGTATAAATTTTCGCATCTGACTAGGTTTTAGATGGATACCATATTACATATCCTCAGTCACTCGCAGACTGCCAGAATACTGCCGATGGAAGTGGCAAACAATATGGACTCTTTTCCTTCCTGAATCAATTTCAGGTGTCATAGATTCAGATATCAGCCACCTAATTTTGGCAGACACCATCTAACCTCATTCATGGTAAGCCGTAATTAAATACCTGAGATAAGGGATTGGCAACATTCGAGTTTTATCAGAACCAAAATTGACTTATTGATTCTAGCTAACGTCACCATTAATTAAGCAACACCTTGTGGATGAAGGAAGGAGAAAAATTTGCAAATTTAAAAATCAGGAAACGAGGAAGAAAAAACTTACGGAAAATTTTTTTGTAAGATGCATCGCAGTGATGTAAGCCACATCCCATTGAGATTTCGTTTGAGTCAGAAAGACTTTGTGTCTGGCGGAAAGCAGGGTGCAGACGCAGTTATAGGTAACTTCCTCCTAAAAAAGAAATATGGCCATAAATTGTTAAAATCTTTCTCGGATCCATTAAGTATGTCAACTAGCCATCCACAGCTATACAAACTTGCGACCGGATACAGTATGGGAAACTCAACAGCAAATGACATTACACACATAACCTTGACAACCACTTAAACTAGGCTTGTTCAATTAACTTACGGAACATTATGTTATAAAAACATCAAAGTAGCATACTACAATATGTGTCGACCACTGCCGCAATTAACAATGTGATTGTACTGCTGAA